>JYDO01000208.1:0-67850 GCA_001447755.1 Trichinella papuae | reverse complement strand
GGCTTCCCTTTCGTTATGCTGAGCTTATGAGTTAATATCTGTAAAGATTACAATAAGAATCAATTGAGAGCGTATTAATTTGTCATATATTGTTAATTTCTTGTATTATAACCATTTTGAATTGATTATTATCACAAAATACAGCATATCAAGTTCATTTGGGAAGCGTCGTTTTATTAGAGTGAAGTAATCGAAAACAAAAGCAAATATCCACATTCTTGGCATTATTTAGAAGCAAATTTGATGATAAAGATCATGAATA
This sequence comes from Trichinella papuae, assembly GCA_001447755.1. Classification (NCBI taxonomy): domain Eukaryota; kingdom Metazoa; phylum Nematoda; class Enoplea; order Trichinellida; family Trichinellidae; genus Trichinella; species Trichinella papuae. The sequence continues at coordinate 67,588 of JYDO01000208.1, read as the reverse complement.
GCATAGTTTTACATGAAATTATTTTATTTTAAAAAGTTGAACGTATCGAAGGCATACGTTATGATGCTTAGGTATTAATGAATGTTACCAGTCATAGTGGTAGAAATTCCTTTCCAATGATCGATTGAATGAATTAAAACAATAAGAAACTAGTTATCTAAACGTTTAATGCACATTTGACGCCTTGGTGAAACAACTTTTATCAAGTTATTCGAAATGAACGGAAAATGAAGGAAAAATGAGTTGCCCAAATCAAAGAAATATAGCACATGGCTGCCCCATTTCAACGAATATTGCCCTAAAATGTCGATAATGTACTGCATACAAAAAAGCATGCATCCCGGTTCCGTTTCAAGAGAGTTTCAGATTGCCTGCTTTGCTGTGTATTAAGATAGGCATTTTGCCAACTTTAGATGCCATTTATTCCACAAGTACGGGTTGGTTTGCGATGAAACTATTTAGAACTCTCTATTTTGTTGTTTTTTAACGATTCATATCAAAAAATGCAAATAATGTGACAAAAAGGTTTTCACAGAAATCGCGAAAATAGCCCCGGCTATAGTCCATGAAATTTCGAACTTATGGAAAATCTTATTTTTTTACATAAAGGAGTTGCATAGATGAGAAGAAATCATCGAATTACTACTAACCTGGTCAGACGTTGTGCAAATGCGCATTTTTTTCGATACTGACAAAAAAGTGGAATCATCATGTGATTTTAGTCGGAACCAGAAGAAGTGAAATGAAATCTGCGGACTTCAAAATCAGGTATATATTTACATTTTGTTAACTTTTATATGTAAATTCTCCATAATTTCCCCAAGGAAACGTTCCTTAGTCCAATAACATTTGTCCCTGACTTTCGTTTTTGTAATGCGGACATCTTCAAATTAAAAAAATTATATTTTTGCAATTTCATTTATTATATACGATAAAGTAATAAGAATAATTCAAAATGAAAGGATTGGAATATAGTTTCCATGCAGCATTGCGTTATTTGCCTCTATAGATGACACTTTTGCTAACAAGCAATTCTGTCCAGCAATGGTAATGGTAGAAGCAATGATTTTTATAGTAATGATAGACGCAGAATTGAAATATATGTTTTTGATAAGTATGCATATGAATATGTTTTATAAATCTTTCTTTTTTAATATTACTGTTTTCTCCAAGGTTGTTGTTTCATTGTTACCGTAGTGCATCCAAATTGTACTTGATTTTTTCTCTGTAATGCGGGCAATATCAACTTTCAAGTTTTATTTAAGATTTTTCATCAAGGGATGACGATTGAGCAATGGTGTATAATCGATATGCGGGGTGTTGATTGTACATTTGCTAAAACATGGCTGTTTTATAGCAATAATTACATTTTCAAAAGTGAGATTTTGCTATACTTCCTTCCTTGCATAGCAAAGTGCATATTTCTATGGGTAGCTGATTACAAAGAAATGACAATTTTTGCATGAAATGATGATTATCTGGTGGTTTGTTTAGAAGCTTAATATCTTTTATTGCGCAACCAATATAGTGTTTGATGTTATGCGTACAATGGACGTGGAAATAATTATAAGAAGAACTTATCTCTTATTTAACGACAGTTTTGATGAGGATATTTGAGCGCGTTTTTTGAGTAGTGATCTTCACACTGATAACCTGAGCGACAATGGGGAATACATTACGTAATTGTCAAGTTGTAGTTCAATAAAATGGTGTATGACGTTCCCTTTGATTAAGTAACTTCACTTTTATTCTTTTAGTGGGTAGTAAGATGTCTACAGTGTTAAACTTTTCCAACTGATGTTGTTTATTACATTTTTATTTAATATTCATGCGTTATATAGAATGTAGATCAGTTGCTATTAGTATAAACATTTGATGTTTTTTGTCCTTATTCTTCCAACTGGCTTTGTACTTTTGTTTTGTTTCGGTTTTACTACATTTTTTTATAGCTATTGTTGAAGTTGTTAATAATGATGCTTGCATTTGAATCGCCGCCTTTTGTTAAACACGTGGAGGTCACCTGAACATCATTTGTAGTTGAAAATGGAATATGCATTTATTTTGAAAACTTTTAAAGTTGCTTTTTTACGAATTGCTATTCGCCGAGATAAGAAATTTCATGCAAAAATTTGTGTATTGTAAAGGTTTCGCATTGAGTGAGAATGATTTCAGTTGTTATATCTGTTGTTAACCCGAGGCAATTTTATTGTTGTGCCTTGAATAGTCTGTAATTCTAAAAGGAGTTTGAATAACAGTAAGTCATAGGAAAATGCTGCATGCCAATGTTATACATCAGATTATTTTGTTATTTTTGTTTGAAATGAAATTCCAATTTTCCCGCAAATTAAGTTGTACCTGAAGTTTCTGTTCTCATACGACATCCACGAATGATTCCGTTCATAATGAAACTGGTTTGCATACATATTTTATGATGCGAAAATTTGCATGTGACCTGAAATTATGCAAATAAATGCGCCAAGAGTTTTCATTCTGTTATGGTTTTATTCTGAAAATAAATCAATTACAACGTGATGAGTATTCTTTTTGGTTTTTGGTTTGCTTCATTTTATGAACTTGGTTTAAAATTAAAACATGATAGTCAGAGAATTTCAGCTTTGCTTTTGTACATTCCAAATTCATGAGAAGTTTCTGAGGTTGATAATGTTATTAAATTAAGGGTTTTCCATCTAACAGTTGTTATACTTCCAACAAAACATTTCTAAGTTTGTTAATTTTACAAAAAATTAATTTCACTATATTAAATAATTTTCAGTATATGCCCTTATTATTATAGTAGTACAACCGTATCTAAACAAGACTTTTCTTTGTTTGTCCCCTGCTTTTCACTTAAGTGGACTGTATTTTTTGCACGCGGCAATTCAATCTCAGATGAGGTACTTCGCTGCACATTATTGGACCGACCGAGAACAGCTGATAGCGATTCGATTCCTCCAACCTTTATTTCTATTCAACAATACAAAATACATAGAAATACAAAAAGATCATGACTGTTGATTATATTACGCAAAGTTCTCACACTGGCCAACACACCAACTTCTATTTACTGTAACAATAACCGTCAAATCGCGTACATTGCTTAGTATACCCTTCGCAGAACAAGCTGAATTGTTTCAACCTCAGCTCCTATCGAACGTAAATGATCGAATCCAAAGATCGTTCATGTCAGTATAAGCCATCCCGGTACCACGCTGTCACGGCTTATTCGAAGACCGATGGCAAGAATAACAGGCACTCGGTGGCATCACATTGGTGCGCTTTCATCACCAACTCCCGTCGTTATATAGCGAACAGCAATTTTTAACCTTTTATAAAATATTTTGCACACTTTGAATTCCAACTATTTAATTAGCTGCTCTTCACATTTTAATCCATTATTAAGATACGAGATTGATTAGAATGTGACCACATATTATTTCAAAATGTGATAATAATAATATATATTGTAACAATATTTCCTACTTTCATTGTCCACCTATTTTCCAATAAGAAAAAAACAAACAACCTGATATATACTATTCAGTTTATCAAAGAGATCGTGATTACACATGCAAACTAGTAAATGTGAAGAAGAAGAAACAATAATGAAGCAGTAGATATGTTATAGTCGTTAATGATAATAAAACAGAATTAAATTAAGTGATTAAAACCCAAACATAATTAAAAAGTTAAAAATAGTGCAACTGGATGTTCTTAGATCAGAGTTGTTGTTCTGTTGCAGTTGGATACTACTGTTCTCGTTAATTGCTGTAAGAGATGTGTTTACGTATAAATAAAAAAGCATACAAAAAATATTAATAGAAAATTATGAAATAAAATAAAATTTGATTGAATGAAAAAATCATTTTTAAAAATAATAAAAGAAATTTATTTTGAAAATAATATAAAGATGCATGTTTTAAAGTTTAACTAAGTGTTAAATGAAAACAAATGAAATTCACGAAAATAAAAAAATTGCGACTCATGGAGATTATTGCTTGCAAAGGTTTTGCTTCGTGCAATTCACGAGCTACAGATTTGCAAACACTGCATTGATTAAACTCTCAGCTATATAGATCATTTAATGAAACTGAAAGATAACATCTACTATTCCAAGTATTCGTAGTCCAGACGTGCAAAATGTGAACCTACGGGGCACCAAACATACCTGATGTTTAAGGTTTGCTTCATGTTGTCCGCGATTTCATTATTCACCATGTCTGTAAAAATGTCCAACATTAAATCAAACACAATAGTAGCCAATGTTCACATTAACACACATAAGAATTGCAAATAATGCGTTAAAAGAGAATTTCCAAAAGTTATAAGCAACTTTTATTTTCCGTTAAATGCACAGTTCTCAAAAAGACGTGCGGAAACCTTTAATAGAAAAAGTAATAGAAACAGAAGAAAAAGTAAATACATTTTAGTCATTTAAAACGAGCTTCACTGGTTAATTAATGCAATAATAAACTAAGAGAACGTTGTCTGCCGCTACTGTTAGTCACGTGAGTCAAACAAACAAGCGCATTGCTACTGATAACACAAGCGCCATAGAAATAAATAATTTGCATAATTGAAAAACTATCCTCACCTAGCCGAACTAACTGCATTAAAATGCAAAAGTGAATTAACCTCCTTTTCTAAAAATATTTTCTATCTCCTCTGAACATTGCAGCTTAAAAAGTTAAAATTGCTATGCTCAGTAATGTGAAATATAAAGACATTTCGCAAATATCACACTTATAATCAACTACTATAATCATGGAGTATTATAAAGTAATTGCCTAAACAACGTTCAATAAATTAGAAAATAAATTGTAAAATTTATTAACATTGTGATAATACTTTTGCCAGTAAATGACAGACTCCATGTCTATTCTCATCTATATCATTAAACCATTACACATTAACTCAAAAAATGCAACTTACCCAAATAGATATCTCTTCAACTTTCAGGTCCACCTTCTTGCCGCTGTCAAAAATTATGAGAGTCATTTTCAAAAAAATTAAAATAAAATTAACAGACGAAACCCTTGGTCGAATAGGCTATTCTTCAATTTGCAATAGCATATCAATCTTGTTAACTGTACGCTTATTGCAATGCACGTTCCATTTACATTTTAATAAATTATACTAAATATTATCAATATGCAAATTCATTTCACTATATTAATATAAATCTCCTTAAGCCCGTTTGATTGTTTATATAAGGATTAATATATGACTTAATTAGTGTCAACTTAAGTCGGCTGATTGGAAACATAGCCACATGTAATGCAGTAGTAAATAATAAGCCGCACTGAAAAGGTAAAAATTAAGAGAACATATCTGAAGGCATGTCGTTGTCAATTATATCTTAAGATTGTTCGCAACAAATCAAACTATTTCAGATATTTAAAACGGCATACATACTACATTCATACCAAGCAAAATTACAGAACACTATCAGTGACAATGACAATGGAAGACATGACAACGCCAATTATGATTTAAATAATATGTCAAGATTTATCAGTCTATAGCACCAGGATCACATCTGTAGCCAAACCGTGAAACTACTTGTGGATCACTTTACTTGCATTCCTCATGAGGCACCGCTACTTTATTATTTCATCATTCCAATACTCACATTTAAGCGGTACAAATCAACTGCTACAGGTCAAAAAATTTTTTTTTTCAAACTGCAGTCATTGAAATTCTATCACTTTCGTTTTCACATACGAATACAAATGTCATGCGCAGAAGGAGCTTCTGAAGGTTTTGATATTTTATTTTCATAGAAACTTTGGATTGGAATGAAACTAAACAAAACAAAAATAGCAAACATTACTGAACTTGCTAAGAGCAAAGAAATATTTATGATGTAAAATGATGTAAATCTAAAATTTATAAAAATTTATTGAAGTACCTGTGCTGATAGAACCGCACTGAAATGCAGAAATAGCGATCATCATTGCGGATGAAAGCAAAACCAAGAGAATTGTGAAATTGATGAATGACGATTGGCGAACGTAATGATTAAACAGTGAAGGGAATAAAAAAGACGTGGATGTAATTCTTTTATATATATAGTTATCAAAAACAAAACGTAAAATAATGCTTCCTTTCTTTACATGAAAAGCGAAAACGTTAACAGACTATCTGTGAAGTCTGTGATTGTCTCTAGACGCACATCGATCATTCTTCCACAATACTTGAACTTCTTTATACCTACTGAAAGTGAAAAGATTGGACATCAAATGAGTAGAAAACTTTTTTTTAAACACTTTTCAACAGTTTAAAAAATTAATTTTGTTAATTTCTGTTTAATTTGATAAAGCAAAAAGAATGCCTGAATTCTACGCAGCTGCGCTGGTCAACCGATGGGTCAGTTAGTCGGTCACAGTCATTGAAGAAGGCAAAAAAGAAATGGAAAGGAAAAAAAAACTGGATGCTTTGTCTGAACATATGTGCTAAAATGTTGTTCCAAAATTCTCACAGAAGCATCTTAAATTCAATTATGCCAATAATTTTTATCCATTTCTTTTATTATTATTGTAAACATGTTTCTCGGTAAATAATGATACATACAGTATAACTTCACATACTCAAAAGCGTTGGATTGCTTTTAATGAAAAGAAGTCTTCACAAAAAGTATGACAAATTTTTAAAGTTTTCATCCATTTGAAATTTCATCATTTAGCTTTAACAATTATGCTTTTTGATGCATCTTTCAAAAACTGATGCAGCATAGAAGTTCGAATGAAAAGCGATGGCTGAGTTTCGTGAGTATATAATCTACCCACGCTGATGCCATACGCAACCCAAATGCCATCTTTCAAACAAACTAATGGGCCACCTGAGTCAAACTATAAGCAAAAAAGTTTTTATGATCATTCACATGTAAAAATATGCAATTCACAAACATTGTTGATTCCTTTTTCTCCAAGCACATCCCCTGCGCACAGGTTTATAGATGAATCGAACGCTGTAGAAAATACACTTTCATCTTCGCAGAAAGCATCGCTGGAAACTTTTACAACTGCTTGCATTAACTTTGTAGTAGGAACCAATTCCCGTAAAACAATCCTAGATATGCCACCATCTACTTTTTCAATTTCTGAAATGGTTTGGTAGGTAAATAAAAATTATTTGTCATCGTTGTATATTAGTCATTTTCTTAATTTTTGAAACTTTCACTTCAAACAAAGAAATAATAATAATTGCAAATTACTTGGTTTATAAACTCCTCCGTCAATACCACCCCAACCAGCAACGAGGCATGCTGTTTTTGGTTCCAGATATTCCAAACTCTCAGGAAGACATACCGACAAAACGTAATCAGTGAACTGTAGTGGAGCAGATAACACCAACAGTGCGTAATCAAGATTTCTTATATTATCAAGCGTATACTTTAAATCTTTTACGATTTTGCTAACATGAGCAACTTGTCTTCTGTTTTCACTGCTCAAACTTATGTCGTGTATACCTGCCGTTACAATCAAGTCAGAGCTTCTAAATTAATTTTTTAGCAAAGGATATATACGTTAGTTGATCATTACGGTAATAGCGTAAAATAATAATTACTGTTTAAATAATTTTTAAGCATTATTTATTTAGCTTTAATACAAATTATTTTTAACTGCACTTATTATATCAAAATTTACAAGCAATTGCAATTTTTCTTCAGTTCCAACAGAAAAAGAACTCTCAGCAGATTTTTTAAAAATTTATAATATCACAGTCTACATAATGATTTCTTTCAACGTCCAAATTGCTAATTATGAATTGCCAAAAAGGAAAAATTTTTTAAATCACTGACCTGAAAAACTGCTTATTTACTAATTACTAATTTTAAAAAATCTCACATTTTTACTACTCAATGAAGTAAGCAAATTATAAACGAATCATTTTTGAAAAAACGTATATTACTATACAATTTGTTCAATAATTCTTTGTCATAACACTAAAAACCTTTCAATAATCGTAAAAGCAAACTAATCAACAATTAAAATTACAACACATCTGTTTAAATTTTTAATTGCGTCACTGTGTTCACATTCTCTATGTAAATACAGGTAATTAAACTGAAAAACACCTATTTGAATTTTCCCTATCTCATCACTGATGAGTGAAACTGTAAAAAATATTATCCTCAAATGTTCTCAATTACTTTATTTGACAACAAGTTTGTTGTACATGTTTGTCGCTCCTAAAATAATTAAGCGTTCAATTTTTTGAAAGCTATAGTCATTGATGAAAGCTACTTCTCCATCAATCACACCTCATTTACTGGTAAACAGTACTGAGCTACATGTGTAAAAGTTATGCTGAAATTTATTTCTAAAAAAAAAAGCATTGAAGCATGGAAAAACGTACTTCAGATTTCTGACACAATGCGCGGCAGTCAAAACAAATGAACTGCTGTTAACCTCTGTCGATGGCAATATGAAACCACCACATCTATCCAAAGTATTCTTTGTACTGATATAAACAAGCCATGGATGTGAATAAGGAATCGCTTGTTCACCACCAGTGATGCGATTAGCAGAGTCAGGAAAGTTTGGCTTATACTTCGGTCGTCCGCATAAACCGTCATCTACGGTCTTCCATTTCCTACCTGAGCTTTGCAAAGCCTAAGTTAATGCTCATAATTTATTGAAAAAATAAATGCAATTCAAATAAATGCATCTAATTACGGCAAAAAAACAAGCCCAACATTATATTTAGGAAATTTTTTTAATAGAACTTAAAAGAGCTATATCAAAAACAAAATTCAGCTTATTCAGAAGTTCAGCTAATAAGCTAAGAAAAACAATTTTTGAATGTACTTCTGAAAATAGAAAATACACTCAAATTAAGTACCTGAATTACCAATAAACTGAGCAACAACAATTTCTGACAACTCTGCAACATCTGTTACCCACTAAAATTCAAATTATTTTGTGCAAAAATTATTTCAATCATCTGAATATATATACAAAAAAAAAAGAATAAAATAAATAAATTGTGAACAAACATTGCACATACTAAAACATTTACTTTAAAAAAGCAAGCAGCTCAAAGTCTATTTGCATTTCAAAAACAGTCTCTCATTAAAGAAAAGTTTAATGCACATAGCACTTTAATCGACTGTCACATTAACAGAGTACGAAAATCTTACAAATAATATACTGTTCTTATAAATATTATGTTCACTAAATTAAACAGTATTCGTAATATAAATAAACAATGTTACAGTGCAATTTGACTTTCACTTCTCAATAGTTTTACAAACATTAAAAAGGTGGTTATTGAAAAAATAAATACGTTTGATGAATCAATAATTCATTATTTTGAAAGCTGTTTATATTCCATTGAAATGAAAGGAAAATTGAGTTATTTGACATTAAAATTACTTCTTTTTGTTCAGGCGATTCAAGTTGGTGTAATGTGCAAAGCATTTGGTTAACAACAACAACTAACAGAAACTGAGAGTTGAGTAATTTGATAAATTCCTTTTTGTTAATAGCATAAATTGCTCGGCTTCGATGCTTGTCACTTTTCGTACAAACTCAAATTTAAAGGATTATAAAACCAGCTTTAATTTCTAATAAGTTTGCAAGAACAAAATACTGCGTAAATTAACATTTTCTTCTCGTGCACATCATGAGGATGACAAATTTGAACTTCTGTATAACAACAGTGACGATAAATTACAAATCTACGACAACCAATAATTCGGATAAAATTGCACTGCATTGAAGCTTTAGTTAAAACAACAAATCTAGAATAGAGTATTCAGGGAAGTAAGTAATTAATATTTCAATCTTATGGTTCATTTCGATGGCCATTGTTCTCTGCATAAAATGAAATTACATTACAATAATAAAACAATATAAACAACTGCAACAAAAATAAGTAGCGCGCAAACTGTATCAAAGAACATCAATATATCTAGTCCTTAAGTTGACATTTCAAATTTGAAATATTTAAAAAATATATAATTTTGGATGTTTTATTCTTCGCTTAGCACTTAGCTTAGCCTAAACTGTTGTACAGACAATAAAATACAACATAATTCAACTAAAACCAATTAAAACAACAATTTCAACCCGGAAGCTAATTCATAACCCCTTTTTAATTAACGTTACAAAGTGTAAGTTTGCTACGAGCAAGCGTGTCTTCAGCAATTGCACGATGCCAGGTGTGCTCAGTATTGACGCGCAATGCTTACGCATTGTATTAGTGCTTATTGAACTTGAAAAAAATACGTCGAAGTGACCGTAGTTGATTTTTTACCAAAGAATTCATAGTACAGTTTCTACAACTGTATGTTAATGAAATTTGTATTTTTAGCATTTCATAAAAATGATGCACTTATGATACAGCGCGAAGTTTGCACTGACAGAGGCATACAAGCACCCAGACCACTTTGCACAGAGAAAATCAATGAACAAAACTAAAAACAAATGACTAAACATTGCAGCCTAGAAATTGGAACAAGCAATCTTTTTTGAATAAAAAAAAATCAAAAATTTCTAGAAATAATAAATGTAAAAGCCAATTTTCAAATGCAAATATGCATAGTTGGTTGTTTGTGAAAAAATACCATCAATTGGAGTATCATCTTGAAAATCAAAATCATAATTACAGTATACTATAACCAAAATTTTCGAGCATTTTGGAAATTTCACCTTCTGTCTTGTTTGTTCGTTTCTGACTTTTAAAATAACATCAAATTTATAATAAAAGTAAGTTAAAATATAATAATTTAATATATTATAAGTGTTATGTTATGAAGTCGTTGTGTGAAATTTTTCTTCAATCCGTAAGTTTTTAGTTGAAGTTGTTTTTCTAAAACGTCAAAAAATTCGAAACCGATTTATATATAATAGCCGACAGTGATTTCTTAATAAGTAATCAATAAGAATAATAAAACAATCATCGCAACTGTATTTTTACACCTACTAATGAATGATAATTGATTGTTCTGAGTGATATCTGCAGTTGCCGGTCGACATTTCACAAATCGGATTTCGATTTCGCCTAATTATCTAGTCTGTTATTCCTCAAATTGAAAAACTGTTATATATACGTTGTTCCCGAAATGATGTCGTTTGGAATCATTCTTTTCAGTCTAGTGTTACCAGTGTTAGTAGTTTTTGTTTTTTAGTTTTAACTTTTTTCACCTCAATGGACAGTAAACAACGGCCTGATCGCCGGTGGAACATAACAGACGAGATAAGTATTAAAGATTTCGCTGAAAAAGCAATCGGAGCAGTTGAACAGTACAGTGTGCAGCAGGATTGTGATGAAAACGTTGAATTGCAAGAAATATTTGGAATAAACGAAGAAGAAGTTGAACATCTGAAAGAGCTGTGCGACACTAAGCACATGCTTAGTTCCAGCTTATCGAATGCCGAGATGGCGTTGACGGACGACGGTGGAAATTGTGCCGACAGAATGCAGGAAGTTTTCAACTTGGAAACTGTACAGATGACGATGAATCTCAATTCGAATCCACAGTTTTTGTTGGATAAGCAAGCTGTCCGTCGTGTGAGCCGATTTTCTAGAATCAACGACGCACTTTTGTCCGAAATGAAAGCTCTGCAACCTGCAAATCAGCCCTTGGTCAACAATGGACGCACTGAAGAATTGATCCTGACTGTTGCGATGCTTTCGCCAACTGCCCAAACGCCAATCACTTATTCACACAAGTACAATTGTTTGAGACGTTTCGATTCTTCATTTCTCATTCTTGGCAGTCAAAGTCTTTGCGTGCTGCGTGATCAAATCACTTGCCGCAACGATTTCGCCCCTATCAAAGATTACAGTGATTGTCCGTCGCAGGAGTTGGGATTTTTTGCCAAAGACATATACAAAGGAGGCTTCTTTTACATCAATGGCGTCTTTTACGTTGATACACGCCACGAAGACGCGACCGACCTCAGTGAAGAGATCATTGGTTGGGCGTCAAATCGTTTCAGCGATATAGGTCCTTTCAGCAGAGCACCGATGGAAGATACGACTTTTCTCGATCTCAACCTTCGTCTTGGCAATCCGTACTTGTATTTACACCAAGGTACTTGCGAGCATTTGATGGTTTTTGTTGACGTTCGTTTGGCTCATCCTAGCGATCCGCAAGAACGCAGCTGTTATCCAATAGATATTTTGAAACCTCATCCGTGTTCGTTGTATTGTGCAATTTGCGGAAGGAACTCAGTGAAATGGCTTGTGCAGAGTACAGCCAATACACCGTATCCCGTGATGCATCTGTGCGAAACATGTTTCATAAGCTGGGGATACGGTTCTGTTGGTGAGAAAATGTGCGAATTTTCTGCTTATCCGTTTGTTGACCATAAAGCATTTGAATAAATATTTGTCAAGAATCAATTTTCAGTGAACATTTGCAAAAGCAAAATTTGCATGCTTTACAAAAAAGGAATTCACTTCTTTTGTTGTTCGTTCACAAATGAGTTTGAAAGAAAAGCCAATCAACCAATGGGAAAATTTATTCAGCTATTATGCAAAAAATTGTTTGCTTATTTTTTGTTCAATAAAAACAGGAAAACATTTCCGTATCAACGTTGTAAAGAAGCGTGAGAATATTTTCAAAGCTGAATAATTAATGAAAGTCTTGTCACGTCAGAAAAAGAATATCATTCAGTAGCATTTATAATGATCTAAGCATAATCAACAACAACTTTCAAGCACAATTTACATTGCAAAACTTAGAACCTTCGGAGTAAAAACGACTGCACAACAACTTTAACATTTGACTTTTCAAAAGATTATTCATTTATTATTATTAATACTGAAGTTGTATGTTAGCAAGCAGAATTGCAACATTGAAATCATTCAACGCAATGCAATTATTTTAAAAGAATAAAAATCAATCATTAAATTAGGGGGAGAAAAAATTGTTTTTTTAAAAAATATATTTACCATATAAAGTGAAATGCTTGAATTTATTATTGAACAAACCAATGTTGAAGTAAACACATCCCCGTTTATAATTTTTTTTGTTTCAATTCACAGCTTATTATGCTTATTGCTCTTTAGCGTTGAAAGCAGAATGAAACAAAATTTGATAAGCACAAATCGAACGATATCCAATATCCAAGTAGAAAAAGTAAAATCAGTTTGAGCAAGAATGTAAGATTGCAAAAGCAATTTCAAAGTTCATCAACTCACATTGCAAAGCTGAATCAAGCAAAACAATACAACAGCATAACTTTGAGAAGCAGAGAGAAGAATCATAATAATTGAACAAAGAAGAAGCCTCAAGGTAATATTGTGAAAATTAACAAATTACTTTACAATTAACAAACTCATGCTAATTAATAATGATACTTTTTTTTGTCTTTTGCCCAGACAAACATTTCTAAACACTTTATACTGGATATTTGGTTTATTTTTATGCTTATACTTTTCTGCTATCGTTTACTTTTTTTTCCCAGCAAAATAATAATTCTTGCAACACTGCGAGGGAAATGCAAACGAGGAAAGAGTGCTAATTTCAACAATTTGCAACAATCATATAAAATAAGCTTTTCATCATCATTCTGCAATTTTAATTGTTCAAGCTGAAAATGTTAAGAGGAACGAAAATTTGCTGCAAACCTAAGCTGAAATTGTTCCAAACAATTATTCCATTTCAAGTGTTCATCAAATTTTTGAAAAACAAAACTACTCATAATTGAAATTTCTTGTTGTCATTTTCTATTCATGTTAATTTCAGTTGTTGGTTTTTTTTATGAAAATATTTTTCTTTTCAAAAAAAATTCAAAAAATACCCCCGTGAAGCAGTGTGCAAATGTTACTAAACTAGGCTCATTGTTGGCTCACTTTTGTGCAAAATGAAAATTTTTTCCCAACTGACCCATCTTTGTCGAAAAGCAGCAGACCGTGAATGCATTCTCTCTCGAAGCGTCGTGTCCACCAAAGCTTAATAAATAACACCGTTAGGGTGAAAAATTTGTCCTTTCTGACAATTTTCACATGGGTTAACTTGAGGTCCGTGTAGATTACCCAACTAGATGCTACATAACCGACATCCAGCCGAGATCGATTTGATTCAGTAATGTAACAAGTTGCCAAGTAACAAAGTCTGACCGGAATGGGGTCGAATTCCATTACATTGTGTTCAATAGAATCTCGCATGTCTGCCGTCCTGATTCTTTTTTTTTTGTTGCTGCTGCTGTTGCTTGCTGCTGCTTGCCCTTTCGTATTCTGACTGAACACGGACTTCAATATATTCAGCTATAATATATTCAAATTGATAGATACCATGTTTTGAAATCACATTTTCAACAGCTTAACAAATAGCAAACTAGCCAGCAAATGGCATGGCAAGCAAAGCCAACTGAAAACTGATGTTGGTCAACTTTTGATCCACCATTCGTGTGCAGCATTAAGTACAACAGTTGCTGTTCGTAAAACAGCCCCCAATGCAAACAAACAGACTATACTAATCTGAAAAAAAACGATGCATCAACAGTTGCACAGACTCGGCAGCACAAATAAGCTGGTGTCAACCACCAACCACACTACGTGTATAATAATCATCAACTGCTCACTACTACTTACTGATCAGCTCGGCATAGCAAATGTGCTAGCTATCTGATATTGTTTTGCTAATCTTTTTTTTCCCGTTCTCAAAATATAACACTTCAAAATCATCTACCACAACACCACTAATATTCATAGCCAAGGTCGACAATCTCAAGCTGCATTGTTGTCCTCCAGTTATTATTATTATTGTTGTTGTTGTTGTTGTTATTAGTATTATTAGTACTACTATTCTTGTTATCCGCTATTCTCATCGTCAAAGCAAAAGCCGTTTATTGATAAAAAGGTTGCATATAATCGGTGAGATTGATTTTTTCATTATTATTCGCACCTCTTTACCCGCATGTTCAATAGCGCACGTTCACGCGTTAATTTTCCCGCGGATTCTTTTCTTTTTTTTTGTCTTCTTCCTCTACCATTCTCTCCCACTATCTATCTAGCATACGATTAACAATCCATAATTTAGCAAACAATAATTCAATCAAGCAGAAAAATATGCCGTCAATCATCAATTTAATATCTCGACTTTGGTGAATAAATAAAAATATATGTATTGATACAAAAGCAATTTGACAACATGCAAGCCCACTCCAACCTCGCAAAGCACGTGTGCCTTTCTTCTTTCTTGTGATACCGCACGTCTGTTTCCAGCAGGTGGGCTGTTTGTATCTATTGCGACGTAACAACCGCGACACCTGCTTGAAATGAAAAAGCTGCCTCTAAATTGAGCACCAAACGCGGCTCGAAAATGAATGCTACATATGCAACTTCAGCCTTATGCTGCTCTGCATTATTGCTAATTGATCAAATCATTTTTCTTACGGACGAATAATAATAAATCTAAGATGATCTAGCAATGGGCTTAGGATATGTCGATTTGAAATGAAAATGAGATCTGAAAATTATTACCAGTATTCTTTTTTGCGTCATCGATAATGATGACAATTGAGAATAAGCTTCGAAATATAAATCTAATCCTAGTGTTACAAAATGGCTGAAAAAGCCAACTGCAAATAAAGCATTAACAAAAATTGCACACAAATTGATCTTTTATCATACATAGTACAAGATAGAGAAAATTTATTAAATTGCAAACGTGAAAGTTGTTCGCATTCAATGTGTAATGTAAAATTTTGCGATTCAAATAAGAGTTCAAATTGAATTACATCTATAAATGCTATAAATAACTAATAATAAATGCTATTAATTTTATACTTCAGTTGTGAGATTTTTCCCTACGCGTGCTACTCGTCGTTGAACAAGCAATTCGTGCAAATTATTTGTATGCTAAATCGCTTGAATTGGCCCAGTCTTGCATGCGTTGCCTCCTCCTCCTCCTCCTTCTTTCACTTTCGCCCAATTAAACAATTAGTCATTTTATTATATTCTGATTGATCAGAAAATAGTATTGCAATTGCACACTGTTCACCAACATTGCTTGCGTTGTATTAAGTTGTTAAAATTTGAAAACCCACTAAAAAGAATTACAAAATTACAATAATATATAATTTCAATACTATCCATTAAAATGCCCCTATAAAAAAGTAAAAAAGAAACAATATTTTATTACATTTGCAATCTTTCTTTGGAATAATATGGTTCAGAATGTTTTTTTTTGAAATGTCCTTCAACAATTGCCATGAAATAGTTACGGTCATTGAACTGGCAGTAAAATTTATCATAAAAGCCTACCTTCGAACATTGCTGATTTTGTTAAAAAGAAAAAAAATAGAAATTAAAAATAAAATTAGAAAAATAATTTGAACAGACAATTTCACCTCGCAGTTGAAGTTGAAATTACATTTTTTAATTGTTTTCAATCAGTCAAATTTTCAAAATGAAACGACCCCTGAATTTTACTGCCGCTATAACAATGCAAATAGCAGACCAATGATGCCTGTGGCTAGTGCCGATGTTGTGTGTGAAGCGGACCGACAAAAGTCGACTCACTCTTTCATAAAAGCATATTGTCATAGTGATTTTTTGATAATATCAGCGGAGCGACCAATGGAGGATATATGGAAAGATGGATGAGTAATTTAAGTCAGATGCAGATATAATCAAATCAAATTAATATTCAAAAGGCACAAAGCTGGCTAGTCGTGGCAACAAGCGGTCACAAGTAAGAGCTAACACACTGGAAGAAAGAAATGAACAACGGTGGTTCTTGTTGTTGTAATGGTGTAATGAAAAAAAAGCGAAGATTTTCGTTGTGAAAGGGAAGCTGTTGTAAACGTTTTGTCGTGTCGTGGAGAGCAGTGTTATTGTTTCTTGCACGATAGAATGTCTGTGCACGGATGTGGAACAAGATATCTTGGAAGAGTTGAAAAAATCACTTGGGAAAAAGAATGACAACCAATAAACGGATACGGATATTGAAAAAACAGGGCGTTGCAGAGGTTCGCTTATATATCAGTCAACTGCGCAATGCTGTATTGCATTTGTTGATTGTTGCAGAGATCAAACTCCAAATATAACATTATTCTATATTTATAGTAGAAGAAAAGGTAATAACTGAATAAGTATTTCGCCCTGTGTCCTTCTTTTCCAAACATCCATGTCCTTGTTCCCTGAGTCATATTAGACAGCAGCTAACGTACTACAATGACCTAAGTACTAAACTAGCAAACTTTATTTGACCTTTATGACCACAACAATGCTAAAAAGACAACAAATTCAACACTTATTTGCACTTATTTATTATTCATGCATTGTCCGTCGTCATCATCAAAGCATGATGATGTTTGTTCCCCTAAAAAGTCGAATTGCTTGTTTTGTAAAAAGAATACATACAGAATGTGAAAGTGGCTGTTAAACAAATTGTTGTTATTTTAAGAAAATTGTACACCACGTTTGTTTGTGCGTGCGCTTGCGTTTTGCTTGTATTATTTGCATTCAACACCAACATCTTGTTATGTCATTCAAAGGGCGGCATTTTTCATCTGTAAAATGAATACAAGCAACAAACGTCTTAGTACAATTCACGTTGCGCATTTCAATTTAAATAAACAACGCTTAAAAAACAATACTATTATTCACCACCACCACCAACAACAACAACAACAATGCTTAATAGAAAAATTTAAATTGAAAAAGAAAAATTTACATTCAAAAGAGATTATAATAATTGTGAATGCAAAAAGTATTTATAAATTGTGTTGCAACAAAATGAAAGAAATAAGTAGTGATGAGTTTTTTTTTATTTTTTCAAATGAAAGCATTCAAACGAAAAAGAGAAAAAGCATTTGCCCAGTGTTGACCCTGTTGTATACTTGAAATTTTCGTCTCGCAAAAACATGTGTGTCTATAGTTCCAAACATAAAACAACATCCCGCCATGTGTTCATCGTCCCTCCGTCCGGTCAGAGTAAGTCACAGCTGCTTGGCATATGCTTATTTTTCGCGCCAAATTCAGTAACAATTTAGCCTAGTTATGTGGAAAGCCAATCCCGTCCCGTTAAGAGAATTTCACCAAGGACCACCGATGCCACCAAAAATGCAGAAAAGCAAAAATGACTCCATTGCAATATTTGGATCAATTTTACATTTTCACGGTCACTTCAAAGCTGCTTTTCAATCTTTGCATTTAATAATCAATCATCCCGATTTGTTACGGTCGAAAGCAGATGCCAATTCGTTGGCTAAGCTCAGCAAGCTAGCAGACGGGCAATCATAAGTGTCTCCTCATTCGGTTTTTATTGTTCAACGACTCGTGCAATTGTTCTTATACATGCATATATAAATTTATTTATTTATTTGTATATGCGACTGTAGTTGAAGTGACATAGACGTATATGCATCATATATGATGAGGTTGATTTCTGCATCCAATAATGAAAGTCAAACAAAAAATGAAAGCGTATGTGCAGCTGGTCAGAGTTTTTTGAATTTTTCGCGCTTCTTCACGCCAACCTTTTCCGGTCATTGGTCAGTCAAGCAGCGTCCGGCCAGTCAGTCGGTCGGTCGGTCGGTCGGTGGGCCGGTCGACTTTTTCCTAGCGCTAGCCTTGTTCGAGTTCACTTTTCTCTTGCAGCGCCAGTTGACCAGTAGCCGACCGACCTTTAGCCGGCAGTGGTCATTGGTCGGTCCCAAAATTCGACCCTCAGGTCGCGAGAATCGCGTTGCGCAAACGTCACTGCAGTCAGTCGCTTATTTGCTCTACTCTGCAGCGCCCATGTGCGTGTAAAGCATTGCTATTTTTTTGTAAGCGGACAGAATTTCAGGTACACTCACTGTGCGTTTCTTCTGTTAACGAATTCAACCGTTTAACCCTGCCTCCACGTACTTCATCCAACTATAATAATAATAATAATAATAATAACCTGACCCATTGGGTCTGTTTGCCAAAATGTTCTGCGCAGCGAAGCGGAAGAAGAAATCATCCAAATCGTTGACCAAATCCGGTAAGCTATATAACAATTTTGTCTGCTTTTTTTTCATTTAACATTTAACATTGAATCAGTTGACATATATGAATGATAGCATATGACATTTCTGAAATAATTTCTTTCTCATTAGTTGGGCTTTGATTGATTTTTTTTTAAATTTCTATTTCTTGTTCTGTATTTTGCTAAAAATATTTATGATGGAAAATTCTACCGGATACATTTTTTGCAAAGCTCATTTCAATACGCACGTAGCATATGTAAATCAACCAACCGATTGCTATTGCAAAACGCTAAACAGCTAGCGTGACGTTATTGCGTGAGAAAACAATTTTTCCTAGCCACAAGCTCTACTTGTGCCAATCTATCTGACCACAAATATTTTCACTTGAGCGGTTAATTAATCATTATCGTCAGTCGACGAGGAGGGATGTTTTCTTTCTTTCTTTCTTTCTTTCTTTCTCTCCCCCCTTCTGCCAAAAAGCATATACTGAGTAAATGAATGTTTCCAAGAGTGAAAGAATGAAAGATCGAGAGAGACAGATAGATCGATAGATAAATACACGGACAGATAGGTGGTGCAAAAGACACAAATAACAAACACATCGAATAAGTATTCCTGTGCAGGCAGTCTGTGTTCACACGTTTATACAAAGCACCGACACAACCTGGCTAAGTGGCTTTCTTTGGATGAGCTGCGCTATCGGCCAGCAGTTTTCACTTCGACATGTACCCGGCCAAGCCCACTTCACATACGTGCATTACCGCCAATCTCAAGTCGTTACTCTCTAACCGAAGGTATATTTTTTTTTAAAAAAAAGTTCGCATTCCATGCTTTTCTCATTTACAATGCTTGAGCTGTTTGTTTGTGTTTTATATTAGCAAACTTTGCAAAAAAAAACCTGACCGCTATTGCAGTCAGGGTCAACCCGATTAGAGAAAGCGCCGAAATGCTTGTTGTAGACAGTCAGTATTAGGCGGGCGCTCTGTTTGTCCACTTATATTTGTATATGTATTTGACTTGATAGGCATAAACCGACGCTGAAAAAATTTTCATCCTCTGTAAAAGTATGATAAACGTTGAACCTCTCAACTCTTAAGCAGAGTCAATTCAAAATTGTTACTTTATAAATGAAGCAGTGATATACTTCTTCTTTTTCTTCTTCTCATTTTTCCGTTCTCTTTCCAATTCACATGAAGAAAAGCTTTTGCCTAACTCTACTGACCGCAACTTTAAATTCAGTTAAGGTCGACAGGCGCCTTATGGTTTTTTCTTTATGCTTTTTCCATCTTTTCCAACAGCACCAATGCTTTGCTTTATCCCAACGTCTCCAGCTTGAGCTTTAACAGGCGTCGCAGATGACAAGCCAAGCGCAGGTGGTCAACGCCATCGACCGCTTGCCGCGCTTGTGTCAGCCACAAAGCTAGGTGACAATTGCTCGGCAAACGCTTCGGAAAAGCAGAACGCGGGAGATGGCAGCTGCATATCATATTTTTGAATTTCCCTCAAAAACCAAATGCATAAAGCCCCCGCCGAATGCCATTTGGCTTTTACCAAATATACTGTCATATTCGACGTATAATGTTAAAAGGGTGAAAAAACGGTCTTTTCTACGATAAAGTGGACAACACAACTGTCAAGATCTGTACAGTTTTTGTATCTGTAAAGCTGCAGAGAGTATATTTTCAATAGCTACCCGCTGATTTGGGACGACGTCCGATATGGGTCTAGTCAAATTTCAGCCAAGCGTTCATGCTGTGTGGATCAGCTATTGCTGTTGCTTACTCGACAGTACAGAGAAGAGAGGAAATGACTAGGAAGATTTTTGTTCCAATATTCGTTCAGAGATGTTTCAGTTCACACCAAATTCTGAGGAAGTGCTGTCTTAAGTTTCACCGATATATGGAGACCAATTGCTAATTGTCAATTAGCAGATATATATATATATATAGACACTCGTTCTTGCAAAAGAAGTTGAACAGAAACAAAAAGCTAAATTAAGCTAATAAATTTTTTTTAAAAAATGGCCTGCAATCAGAAGGAAATCAATAAAACCAAAAAAGTAACAACATTCAATGTTCATTTTTCATTCTACCAGTTTGTGTTTATTTAAATACATCTGCAAACCTTCTGCCAAGCAAGCAGCTTACTCAACGTTTCTTCCGACAAATTAATTGCCAAGTGCGCATCAAGTGCGCAGCAATTTCAAAAACTATTATTTACCTACTGAATGATAAATTATACTAAATGAGCAAAACACATTTCAGCTAATTTTAAGAAAAGGGTTTTTCTTTCTTAATTTTCTCATCTGTTGCTTTAAACTTCCAACACAGAATAGATACATTTTCAAGATGAACAACAACTTGGCGATTAATCGCTGAACGTAAAATAACACCAATGCTGGCTGTTTTATCTTGTTTATTCAGCAACTGTTCACCAGTTTTCGTTATAAGTTGCTATTTAATTTATCTTTATGGTTTATTTTTCCTGATCAAAATAAAGTCATCTCAAAAAAGAACACTTATAAAAGATTTAGCTGTCAGATAAGCCTGTTGATACAAATCTCATCATCAGCTGCTTTGCTCGCATTAAACAACCCATTTCGCGATGAAGAATTTCATTTGCACATTTTAAGTTTTTACCACACACATACACACATCATTAATCTGTTTGATACTGAATTCCATGTTTACAGTTGAAAGAGTTGGGATTTGTTTTAAAATTTCATTTTTAGCATGTTAAAAGCAACGTCTGTATTGCATGTTCAAAAGCTGACATTCTCACCCATCCATTTGGACAACAAAACGAGAAGTGGGGGGGGGCGGGGTGGAGGGGAAAAAATTTTTTTTCTCATTGGATTTTTTTCTTAGGCGCCAGTCCCCTCTCCTTTCTCTGTTCATATTCGCATATTTTATTTATTCTTTCTTTCTGTTCGGAGTGTAATTTGCTCTTTCGATGGCCGTGCTAACAACATGCAGGTTAATGTTCAAATTTACGATGCCAATTTCCTCAGTAAAGTGATCGCTTGGGTTTGCAATAAAATATCTGCACTGTTGTCGTATCCGGAAGAAAAACCCTCTGCCTCCCCCTGCCCCCTACCCCGTTGATACCGACAGCGCTGAACAGCTTTTCCGGTTGCCATCGACGGTCTACAGCAAACACGGTGACCACTTGTCCCACCGACCGACCGAGATAATTGTGTCCACTGGCGAGCGACACGTGTCACCCACTCAAAAAATACTTTTTCTTCCGGTCGAGCTTGAAAAATCAGCTCTGCTGCCATTGCCAATGGTGATTAGCTGTAAGCAACCAAATGTGAAAAAGATGATGAAAAAACAATGAAAAATAAAATTAAAACAAAGGTCCGCATCCAATGAAGAAAAAACAGCAGATGTGTAATGCCTGCTCTTTAGATGGAAAGTGTCCAACTTGTGCACATTGCACATGCTTTTCGCTTTCTGTTCTTCAACTACAACCGGTCGAAGGACACCAACTGACAGGCGAAACGACGCCGTTTGTCAACACAATGCAAAAATGAACAATACAACGTTCTTTTCTTGACCGCTGAGGTCACAAGGCCGGACGCCACTGCCCAAAATTACATACCGTGTGTGTTGACACATACATACATACACACACACACAAACGCGCCCAATATATTATTTTATGTTTAAACTTTTCTAGTCATGTCAACCCTTTCACAATTCGTCCTGCATCATTGCATTTCAAATCATGCATGTGTCGCCTCTTCTTTTATTTTGCATTTATCTTTTGACCATGCTGTTTGTGTTTTCCCTGGTTGACAAATTTGCTAGCTAGCCATTTTCTATCCAATCATTTATTTTCTCATTGATTCCAAGCATTGTTCGTTGTTTTCTACTTTGCATTTTTTGTCTATTATTGCTCGGCTGTTGCGTTATTTGAAAATTTTTCACATTTCAGAACAACTGTTCACAAATTACAGAACATTATTTATTCTATCCCACTGTCGTGCTCGAATTATTTCGAAAATGAATTAATTTTCTTTGTTTAAAGAAGCCAAAAGATGAATAATAACTTGTTGAGAAAAATTTAAATTTTAGCCGACATAAATTTTCATGATCATTTTTCTTTTACCTTTTGTTAGTACTTCAGTTGGTAAATAATATGGATAGGGGACTACTACTACCACTACTACTACTACATTGAGACTGCATTGAGTAAAAAATAAAAAGAAAAGAATTCTTTCATCAAAACCAAATACAAGTAAATAATGATCATTCTGAGTATTTCAGAGTTTGAATTGAAACCGTAACTACATTATTTATCGATATACATTCACTGGAGGTAGATATCTCTTTCCAAGTTTGCTAAAGAGCAAGAAGTTTGATTTTGATGACAAACATAACTTGTTAACCAGCTAAATGACACACTAGACCAAACAAAGAAAGCACTGATTGTGTACTACTACTAGTAGTTGTTGTTGTATTTATATTAAAGTTCGTTTACTTTCAGACACCGTTTATCGAGTGAGCACGAATCGCTTTTATCAAAAAGACATTCCAGGTAAGCATTGTATACATACATATATATATATATATATTATAAGAAAACCCTTTGCTGGTCCTTCCGTGTTCCCACTTCCCAGTCATAGTCAATGCACAGCTGGAAAAAGCTAGCTTGAAAGTTTGACAAAAATCAATTTTTAAACACTATAGAAAACAAAAAAAAAAGTAATCAAGGGAAGCGCCAAAGCCCGCCAGTAGTATTCAGGCCTCGAAACGTATACAATATGCATGCGTAATTCGATTATTCATTCAAGCAAGGGGTAGTAAATGGTGCCATAATTGGTCGGCTCGCTTGGCCCAGCCCCAGGCTGTTTCATTGTTCCGCCGACTTGGCGGCTAATAAAGGCCGTCTGTTGCCAATTGTCCTTGCCATCGGCTTTCTGACAGACTTAATTTTAAAACACTGAAAATTCGACAATAAAGATAGTTGTTGCCAACCAACAACAGCGATGAAGATAAACATGTTTTCAGAAGAAAGCAAAGCGACCGTTGCAGTGGAATTGTATCGCGAAAGTGACAGTAGTTGGGGCATTGGTATATCCGGTGGTGCTGACAAAGGATACAAGCCGTTTATTTCTTGTGTTCGAGCTGGAAGCATCGCTGACAGGTAAAAACTGTGCATTTCATTTCCATCAAAGTTATACAGCAGTGTATAACCTTTCTCTTCACTTATTTCACACATTTCCAATGTGTTCGTGGAAAAACTTTAAAAAAAAAGAAATATTCGATGTAGTTTTGTTATATATACATACATATTCAGCTATAATACAGCTGGAAATTTTCAGAAGTGACAGTATCCTGGTTGGTGATCATCTGCTCGAAGTGAATGGTATTCGAGTGGAAACATTGACGTACAATGAAATATTGAACTTGTTGAAAAATGCTGGCCAGCATATATCGTTGCTGACAGCATATAATTTAAACGATTTGTGTAAGTTGAGATTTTTTGTCTTTTTCAACTGCTTATCTTGTATTATTATAACATATATATATATATAATTTGCGTGTTTAGCATTCACACCATCTCGAACTTGCATTGCTAAAACGTTTGAGCTGAAATTGGAGAAAGAAGAACGCAGCATTGGCTTTGTTGTACGCGGCGGTCGCACTGACGGAATTGCTCATCCTGCAACTGTCGTTCACATACGTCCAGGTGGTCCAGTGAATAGGTAAAAAAAATTTTACACATTAATGATAATATTTAAAATTTGTTTGTTTTTTAATTCAGAGAAGGACGATTAAGAATCGGTGACA
The DNA here is from genome assembly GCA_001447755.1 of Trichinella papuae. NCBI lineage: Eukaryota > Metazoa > Nematoda > Enoplea > Trichinellida > Trichinellidae > Trichinella > Trichinella papuae. The sequence goes on along the minus strand of JYDO01000208.1, from coordinate 42,870 downwards.
GAATATTGGCCATCAATGGTATTGATCTTAGACAACAAAGCCTTGCACGAATAACAGACTTGCTGAGCAAAAGTGCTGGTACTGTACGCTTGTCTGTTGAATATGATGTTCTGATAATCGGTAAACTTTGATGATTATTACACTGAATGTGAAGATTATTATTTATTGTTGATTTGTAGATTCAATAAAAAATACTGCTCGCCCAATTCTATTAGAAATCGACAAACCACCGGGATGCGATTTAGGAGTCCGCTTGCAATTGATCGGCGATGCTAGCTATGTTTCTAAAAGAATATTCCGAATCGTCGGTATTGTTCCGGCTAGCATTGCGGACAGGTAATGCTGCGAACATATTCATTTTCCACATTATCACTGTTGTTATTGAAATTAATTATTTCTATTATTATTATTATTGTTGAAGATGTGGCGCATTTTCTATCGGTGATGAACTGTTATCCGTTGACGGCGTGTCGTTGCAATTGTCCACACCGGCTGAGGTGAAACAACTATTGAAAGGTTCTATTAGATCCAAGGTGACAGTTGAAATTCAACCATGTTGGCCAACCGACGCTGTCACAGAAGCGAAACTAAGCAATCGTAAAACGTTAAGTGCCGACTTGGTCAAGCCTGCTACTAATACTACTACTACTACTACAACTGCTGCTAGTAGTAGTGCTAATGTTGCGTGTAAGGGGGACAAATTTTCAACGAACATTCTCATTCGCCTGTTATTATTATTTCACTAGATTATTAATAAGTGAAATGAAGTGAATGTGTTGAATTTTTAGCGTCGTCGAAATTCAGCTCTCGACAGACAACGACCATCATCAATTCTTCCACTTTACCGCGCACTTCCAACGGATACACGGAAATTGTGAAAGAAAAACAAACACCAAAAACTACACCCGACTCTGGAATCGGTTCTTGCTCAGCATCACCAGGTAAAGAAACTTTAAAGATAAGCATTTTGTTTATCATCATTTGATCGCATTGTCGGTCGACGTTGAGCTTGGCGGTAGACAAGTTAGTTATTAAATGCTAAATTGGCAAGCTAGTAATGCAAGCTGCAGGTGATCTGCGATGACAAGACGCTCAAAATTTCGCCTGGCAGGCGATGAAATGTTGCTGCACATGAAGTTGTGCACGATGTGCGTTGTTCATTTTCATTTTACATACACAGATTACATTTCACGTTCACGCGCCGCCGCCGTCAATAAAACAGCTCAGAAAACTGCGCTTAGAAAGGGTAGCCCCATACACGCCGCGCTTAAGCGAAAAAGCACTTGCTCTCTCTCTCTTATTTTTCTTCTTCTTCATCTTCTCTTTCATTCCTCCTACACCTCCTCCTCCTACTCCTACTCCTCCTCCTCCACCACCACCACCACCATCCCCATTCCCCCTCCTACTCCACTAGAAAGTGTTCGGTTCTGTGCCTCTTTTAAATTTCCCACCTTGAGTATCGTTTTGCATTGATATTGCATCCTTCTCTATTTTTAGTATATGAGGAAAGAAAATTAAAAACATATCCAAAGATAAATATGTACATAAATAGATAAGACGAGAGAGGGAGAAAAAAGGAAGAAATTTTAAAAAAATGGCAACATATCCTACTTTTCTTATCAATGCTTAAAGTATGCTTTCAATTTACTGCTGTCGCTGGCGTCGCTTCTGTTAGTAAGTTTTGTTTTTTGCTGCACAAATCAGTATTTTGTAAATAAATAAATAGGAGACAAAAGCATCCTCTAATATAAAGTATGTGTTGTTGAAGAAGTAGAAGAAGAAGAATACGAAAGGATAATCGCGTATGTGTTGTTGTTTAGGCTCGCTAGCGACATCAATCAGTGGCTTACCTCATGGGCAAATATGCCGAAGTGAAGTGATGGAAGTTGTGCTGAATTGCAGCTACCGTGGAGGCTATGGTCTCATCTTCCACCGCTGTCATGTGATGTCCGAATGTGAAAACCCGCCTTTGATTATTTCTTACATTGAAAAAGGCAGTCCTGCGGAAAAGTAATAAAATGAAAAGAGAACCGCTGAAATAATTAACTACTAGCCAGAGTTTGAATAATTGATAAAAATTTACTTCTTCGTTCAGATGTGGCGTGTTGCAAATCGGTGATCGAGTGCTTGCTTTGAACGACTGGTGCACAGAATTGGGAAGCGCCGAACAGGCGAACCAACTTGTCAAACACATGACCAGTCCACTCACGCTGACCGTTGAATTCGACGTCATAGAATCTGTTTTGCAAAATTGTGGTGTATTTACTGTAAAGTTGGCCAGGCGGACTCAAAATCTCGGCTTGCTCATCCGACCGGCATGCGGCAGTGAAAAAGGTGAACCAGTGATCGTGGCTGAAGTGGAAATCGGCAGCGTCGCCTACAGGTAAATAGATGTTGGTTATAAATTATATATAATATTCAAATAAATTCTGTTTATTCAAACGATGCATTCAATTCTTAATTAACAATGACAATTGTGTGCAGATGTGGAACAATTCAACCGGGCGATCAAATTCTGGCCATTGACAACATTCCACTCGATTCGTGCACAGTTGAAGAGGCAAATCGCCTGCTTGATCGTTCATCAGATGTTGTAAAATTGCGCATAAAAAAATACTGCTGTTCCTGTGAACGAGTGGATTGTGGAGGTGCGCACATGATTGTGTATTCAATCGAGATCAACCGTCGAGGATGTCCGCTGGGAATTGCCGTATCCGCCGGTGATGAACACTTGAATCATGTACTAATTACGCAGCTAGTACCCGGAGGTCTGGCTGAAAAGTAAGTTAGTCGAGTAAAGATTGCTGTTGGGGGATAATTTCTTCGTTTTTCCTTTTCTCGTCTTTATTTGGTTCCATCATTGCCCTGATCTTTCAGAACCGGTGCCATACATGCCGGCGATCGTCTGTTAGCAATCAACGGTCGCCCGTTGGATCGACTTCCAATACAAGAAGTTGCTCGTCTGCTTCAGGAAGCGCCGGAACTGCTGACTTTGAAAATTGGTCGATCACCACAAGATCGTGCTCGTCTGAATCAATCCAACGCTTATCAGCAACAATTGGACCGCAATCTCAGAGATTGCATTTATCAACAAGTAAAACATTGTTTGTTTTTTGGGTTTTGAGTAGAAGAAATTGAAAATTTTAAATCTTTTTCTTTTTCACAGATGCCAAACAAAAAGCTCTGCACGCCGGTTCAAAGTGTAGACAGTGCAGTGGAATCATTGGAAGATTGTCCCATTGTCGAAAGCCTTCCACATTTGACCGCAACCAAACGGTCAAAATCATCTAGTCTATCAATTGCCGGAGTGGAAAATTCGCACGATGGTAATAGACGATGTTTTTTTTAATAAATAAATATACAAATAAATAAACAATTGTTTGTCTTCAGTTGATGGTTTACGTGATTCGATGAAGTTGAAAGAATGTTCCCATTTGAACAACAACAGCAACAGCAACAATATTGATGAAGTGACCATTGAATGGTGCAAAGTGCTCGAAGCTTTGGAATCCATCGGCGAGCCAGAAACGCTGGTGAAATTAGAAGAGACAATCCTAGCCGGTGCCGTACCTTGCGTGAGCAACTGTGGACCGCAGCTTGTGCCACCGCCCATGCCGAAAGTATCCTCACCGCCCACAACGTATTGTCAAAAGACGATCCTCAGACGACCGCAGACTTGCAATCTGTCGAAAGTCACTATGCAAAGTGCAAATCCAAGCCGTCATCAGGATGGTCTGCTTCGAGTGAATTACGCGCCTGGTTCTACGCCGGTCAGCAGAACTGCATCTCCAAAATGTGCAGACTTGAACACTGCTACTGTCTACGAGCAAATACCATTCGTCGACGAAAGCGACGCCAGTTCGCAGCAGCAAAGTATAACAGCCGTCAACACTGTCTTGACAGTACACGTACCGCAGACGGAAAAATTGAATACCAACACCGGCAGTGGCAGCACAACTGACGACAGTGCCACGCCCACGGCCGTTCGATTGCATCGAGTAGTTCTGCGCAAGGATCAAGTGCACAATGATTTCGGTTTTTCTATATCCGACGGTGTGGAAGAGAGGGGAATCTTCGTTCGGGACATCCGGCCAAACGGACCGGCGGATAAATCGCGCAACATTTTCCCTTTCGACCGTATTCTCAAAGTACATTATTCTACTAGTTGATTGAAAATTTTTCAAAATCAAATATTCAAATCATCAAACCATTATCTTTCTTTATTCAGGTAAATGATATCAGTGTTCAAGATGTGGATTGTTTACTCGTGGCGCCGTTGTTGGCCGCTTGCGGAGATAAGGTCGAACTGCTGCTCAGCCGCACAGCACTGCTCAGCACAGCGCGTCAGTCCAATGATCACCAGTCTGATATTTCGTAAATCAGAAATTTACATTTAATAATCTTTTCTTTACGGGACAAGACAAGCACGTTGATTGTGTGTTCTTTCGTCGCAGTATTGTCTGCGAAAAGTTGCTTATTTGTAAACTTCAAACTTTGTCAAAATTTTTTTAATATTTGTAATTCATTCCCAACTTTCATCATCATTCTTATTATTATTCTGTTGGACATTTGCTTCACGTTATCATAATGTGTAATCAGTGATGCTGACATTAATTATAATTCAGAGCTTGCAGCCGTTCAGAATAAAATAGTAATGTGTGAAAAAAAAAATTTTTTTTAAATTCATTTCATATTCGAGTACCAAAGATTCAAAGCATCTTCCAAAAAAAAATATATATGTGTATGTGTAATAATAATTCGTTTTTGAAACGTTAAACGATAACTAGACGGTAGAGTTAAACTTTAACAAAAAGAAAAAAACATTCGCAAATAAATTTTAAAATGCTTACATCAATCACTGTTCGCCGTGTAGTTTTCTAAAATGGTGAAACAGTTTTTCCATAAAAACTGCCCATTTCTGGAATCATTGTTTTACGATACAATGCTGTCAATATAAAAAAAAACAAAGCAATAGCACAACGTCGACGTCAGTTGGATGAAGTTGAAAATAATCACCGCCCTACAGTATCCATGTCTGCACGCGCCAACTATAACTTCTTGCCAACTGGCCGACAAATCTACCTGCACTTCATTGATATTCAAAATTGTTATACTTTGAAAATTTGCATAAAGTTCAAAAGCTAGCTGATTAGAAAAATTCGTTACTTTTCAGCGTGTATATTGATTATTATTTTCTAAATTAATTATTTCAAATTTATAAATTTTTCAAAATCTATTTAATTTTTACAATGCACATAACTAAATTCAATCCATCATCATCAAGAAATTTTAACTTTAATTATTACCAGAAGAAGATCAATATACTTAAAGTTGATAATTGTAAAAACAATTCTATTTTAAAAAAAAATAAGAAATCAGCCATTTTCTTCAACTTATCGTTGAGAAAAGTTTGCTGCGTGCAATGTTGAAAAATGTTGAAACAGTTTTTTTGGCTAACGATTTTAATTGACAAGAGTTTCTTATTATTTATTTATTACTGTTAATAAAAACTGAATTAAAAAGGAAAATTGTTTTACAATCACTATAAAGTAGAAGAAATTACGAAATTTCAAAATTTTACAGTAATCCAGTACTGACCAGTAGGATAAATAAAATGAGATATTCAAGTTCAGATTGATTGCATGCATCTCGAGCATTAAGAATGAATGAATAGAATTGATTGAATTTATTATTTTCATAAAACGTACAGTCGGTTATTTCATTTCACATACATTTCCCTTCTACATATATATGTATATCGTGTCACCGTGTTTAACAAAAATGAGTAATAAAATGTAGCAGTTGAACAAATGTCACCGCTCTAAACGCGTCGACTGATCCAAAAAGAAAAACATGACTTGAATGAAAACATACAAAAAATACAAGTGTGAAAACAATTTGTCACAAAAAAGAAAAAAACAATTAAAATTCATCACATGCACGTTTGAAAGAAAAGCCAAAAAAAATTTGCCTGTTGCGCATTTCATACGGCACTGCAAAAATCGATCCGTCATAGTTTCTCATATTCAGTAGTCTTCATAAGAGAAGTGACCACAGGCAGTTTATAGTAGACGCTAGTGATTGCGACATAAGTAAATAAAGTGATAAAAATGCAAGAATAAGATTTCAAAAAAAAAAGAATAATAATAATAATAATTTCTCACAAAATAAAATTGAAGAAGACAAGCGCAAATGTGAACAAATTTGCAATAAATGCACTTGGAGAAAAGAGAAAAAGTTGAAACAACAGATGAGCGAGTTATTAATCTATATTAATTCAACAACGTTGAAAAAATGATGAGCTTTCTCTTTTTTTTTTGTTGGAGGATGTGTTTTTTCTAGTAGAATTGAAAACAAAATAAAAATATTTTGCATAAATCAGAGAAACAATATTTAAGCAGTTGTTTCGGAAAATCTGGCTCCGGTTGGCAGGTTCATGCGACCATTCAAACCGCCGACACCTTTGGCTGCATCTAATTCACTAGGAGGATACGGTTGAGTTGGAGCTGTTTTCTGCAAACTCGGATCCACAGCTTTCATTGTTCTAGGTCCAAAACTGTGAAGAAAAGAAAATAATATAAAATAAGTTTTCATATTCATAAAAAAAATTCCACACCTCCAAAACATTCAACAAAAACATGCATCGAATTTGCAGAAGTGAAGTAAAGAAAAAGCATGCCACATGAAATCAATATAAGTGCATTTTAAAAGATATATATATATCATCTATGATAAGTGAACATCATAATTGTTTTCAAATTAAAAAAAATAAATTAAATATTTTAATTTAAGAATTAGTATAATATAAAAAAAAAATAATAAAAGATTGTTTAGTGAGTTTCGAAGAATAAATAAGCTTGGTGCAAAAATGATGCATTTGATTGGTTAGCAAGTTGGTTAGTTGAAAACAAGTAAATGTCAATGTAAATAGAAAAATCGTCAAATAAAATGGCTTGTATAAGAATTACTAGAAGCAGGGTTTAATATTTGATGTCAGAATAACAAACACAGAGGTCACAATGATAAATAGGTATGTCAATTTTGCCGTACGATTGAAGAAGCAACTTGCCAAGAAAACAAGATTGCATAGAACAAGACGTGCAAAAATTAATTGACTCTCAGTTTTCTACTTTTCAAAAGCGGTAAAAGCATAGCAATGAAAGTGAAGAAAAAGCCATCGTAAATGAAAAAGAAAAAGAAAAATGCCTTTGATCAAAAATAGATATCAGATCATCAGCCTGATATTATTATGCCCGAGTAGAATAGAACAACAAGCTGCAAAAAGCAAATCACTACAGTACCCTTGTCTACGTAAAATAATTTTCATCAAATACCTAACAACTGGCTTCGTGACGGTCAAGCGGTCTCGTTGGCCAGTGCCAAACTTTTCCCGCTGACATGTTCATTAGCGGAATCTCCCTAAAAATAAACCGATCCCACTTCAGAGAGCCAACTCGACACCGGCATCTTCAGGGAAAGCTTCCAGTCGAATGGATAAGGGAATAGACACTTTAAACTGGGGATTTCGTATTTCTGTTGCGGTTATTTTGTTCTCAAAAATTCAACTTAACTTGATAAACAATACAACCATGTTATCTCTATTTAATAATTTAACTAACATAGCTAGCATGTTACTTCTGTTAAGTGCATATACAATTACAAAACACTGCAACGGACGTTCAAATGGACAATAATTTATAATTACTCACCTGCCGATGGCGTATTGTCTTCCCCGTCTTTTCAATTTTTCTTTCTTCATGCTGTTACAATAGCAGAATATAGCAACCAAAACGGCAACAATCAACAATGACACGATTATTCCAGTGAACCATTTCAATGCATGCTCTTCGTCACGCCCTAAATAAATACATATACTTTAAATAAGCAATTTTTTTAAATTTAAAATTAAATTATCTTAAACGAAAATAAAAGTTGATACAACTTACATCTACACCAAGGCCACCAGCCTGGACTCCACGTTCCATTGATGCAATACCTTTGCTGATCACCGTGCAAGAAATAATCCGGTTGACATGTAAAAGTAACTGTCACACCGTCCAAGTAATTATTTCCAGGAGGATATTTGAGCACACCATAATTTTTTGTTAAAGGTCCACAACTGATCACTAAAAGCAAAAAATGACAATAAATAATAATAGAAAAAGAAAAAAATTAAAAATGAAAAATAAATGCCAATTACATATTTTCTCTCCTAGTCGCTTTTGCTCTTCAAATTTTCGTTCATTCATCAATGTATCAATACCAATTTCACGGCGACCAGTAGTCAGATAATCAAATTCACAAGACGGTGATCCTTGACAAGTTACCTAAATTAAGTGGACAAAAATGATCACTTATCAGTTATTTTGAATAATAAATCTGAAAAATGAATTTCTTTTTTCAAAGCAATTGCAATACATACTCGAACTTCTTCACGTGTGAAAATCAACGATTCCCAGAAGGTGGTATTCTGATTACGCCAAGGATCAAAGATTGGCTGATAATGCATTGAAGCAAAAGTAAGCGGATTGTAAATCGGCTGGAATTTGGTCTGGAACAGCAATGGATGTCGAATTCCATCTGCACGCCCTAAAAAATGAATAGACAAAAAATAAGAAGAAATAAAAAAAAATCTAACTCTAAACAATTAATTGTTCATCATACATCTTTCTCCGAATTCATAGTAGACATTGCGAGCTTCGATTTCTGACGGTGGATAGTTGGTGTTCACAACATTACAGTCTGGTGTGGTCAAATCATCACGTTTGTCATTATTGAAGGTTCCAAATAAGCCCATCGTACGGTAAAAGTTTGCACATTTTCCCGTACCAAATAGACCAGTTGCCGGCTCTGTTCTAGGATAACCGAAGGTATCTGTTCGATACTTAAAAACAACAACAACAATAGTTCAATAAAATGACAAATTCTGCTATTTCACATTCAAAATTTACCGCATAAGTTTCGTTGTATTCAGGTGGAACTGAAACCATAACATTCAACGTGCCTCTTGCTTCTTGCACCAACAAGCCCATGCCAGTGTCGAACATGACTTCCAATTCTGACATGTTCATATTTCGTGGACGACTACGGATGGTCACTCCTATCAATAATTACCAAGTAAGTGAAAAATTTTCAATTTACCCTTGAAACAACTTACCCTTGAAAGTCTGCAATTTCTGCCACGGAGTATCAAAGAATACTCTTGCTCCGTCAACATAGACGTCAGTTTTATAACGCCAGCGACGGAATTCTTTTCGAGCATAAATTTGAACCACAGCAGAATCGTTATCCTGCGCTGCCAGTCCAGTTACCACCGTAGCTGGAACTTCAGAATTCCCTAAATTCCCAAGAACAAAATGAAACATCAGCATTGGGGCAATAATAATTGAACAATACAAAAGCTTACATAACGTCTTTGGAGGATGTTCCATTCGTATCTGAACCATCATGTGATTGGTTTTCGATTTGAGCGTCGTGAGCACGTAGTAACCTTTGCCGTTGAACGTGTAACGCGTTCCATCGTAAGTAATAATATGCCCTTCGCCGTAAATATAGCCCACGGCCGGAGGTCTGTAATCTTGACAGCCAGAGGTGATGCGACGCCAGAAGTAGAATTCGCAGTGTCCAGCCCATTTGCAACAATATTCATAAGGAAGAAGATCGTTTTAAAAATTAGAAAGACTCGGTACATATGGTGGTCTTTTGTATGGAAATGCACCGTACGGATGTGCGCGGTAAGGCACGCCAGCTGAATAAAAACGCAAATATTGATCGTTGAATTCATAATCTTGAGAAAACATTAGCCATCCTTGCCAGTCGTAGCAACACACCTGACCAGCACCAGTCCATCTAAATTGCATTTCAAAAATAAAATAAATTGATAAGAAGATTAAGATGTTTAAGCCAACAAAATAAAGAACGTCTACTTACACACTGCGGACAGAGACCACACAATGTTGTGCACCTTGTGTGTAATAGCACCTGTGATCACCGTTGATATCACAATCCATCAACGCAACGTATCGACCGACGTCCAAAAGTGCTTGATCCAAAGTGCACGGACAAGGCTGAGAATTTTCCAAGAACATGTAAAAATTTTCTCTTCTTCCGTCATACTGGAACCAGTCAATGCACATATCCGTTGCCCAGTTCTTTCCCATCTGATATTGCCAGACATCGTGGAAATACCAACCAAACGGAATCAGATCAGACCAATAAATTCTAAAAACAGATCCTTTGTTTGAATGTTTTTTTCTAAAGTTTTTAATGCAGATAATTAACTGTGTATAACAATTATTGTTACTAAATTTCTCTTTAAAAAGTTCAAGAAGAGAAAAAAAATTAACTTACCCATCTCCTCGATCTTTCATCCAATCTTGAGAGACTCTAATTTGTAGCAGACCGCCGGTATATTTGCGCCAAGCTTCAGGTTTCATATCTGTCTTGCTCATGGTACGTGGATTGAATGAAAATACGCCTCTGTTTGGAGAATTTCTAGCAATCGAGCCAACCTGAACAGAAAATTTTTTTTAATATTAATTTGCTAACATATCCAAAAAAAACTTGCCTGTTCAAAGCTGTGGCCAAGTACATCTTCCCAATAACCCCACAAGGTGATGTCCACTTGTGCATTTGGGTTGACAGTAATATTTGCCGCAGGCCAAGTTAAAGTCAAATTATCTGGATTAAAACTTCGCCAATTGTTGTTCAATACCACAGGATCATTTATAAGATTGACCTGACGTCGGGCTAACGACGGCATCACTGAAAGGCAAAGTAAAATTTTGAAAACACAAAGCCATGCAAATTGTCGTCACTTACATATGTAAAATTTATTCCACCAAGGATAATTCTTTCCACCATCAACGGAAAGCCGAATTATAACTTGGCCAGTTTTGAAGATTGAATTCACAGGAACAACACACCGGGCCATCACCATGTCCAACTAAAAACCAAAAAAGAAAACATTCAGTGGCTGAATAGAAAACCATCAGACTATTCAATGTATAAAATACCCTTTCACAGTCAAGAGTGTTTTCATCAATTTGCAGCTTAAGAACATCAGTAGGACGAAAACATGGTCCGGTGACATTCAATGTGAAGCCTCCGAGCATGGTGGCTTGAGGTTTGTCCAATTGCAAGACGCCTAAAAATACACCGTATTCAATAAAATATGGAAAGCAGTTTTTTTCTTATTGAGAATGAATAATTTACCAATGCTATCATTGCTGCAACCACCGTATTCAATATCTTCATCGACTCGAGCAAGCCAGCGACCTGCCACTTGAGCGCTTCCGTATTGCACAAGTTTGTATGAATTGCCATCAGCAGACCAAGGCAAAGCATACCAGCCTGTACCGTTTCCACCGTTAAATCCAACCTAGCAAAAATTGAAACTATTAAATATATTTAATTTAATTTTAGCAAATGGTGGATTTTACCATTGCGGATTGTTTGCCACCACGACCGAACAATGCACCGGCTTGAGTGGACGAAGTCCAATTGACGTTTGCATAATTGAACATTACGTAAGTGCGAATTTCGTCAGTAGCAAGAACCATTTGATAAGTATTTTGCTAAATAAAAAAAATAAATGCTTTAAAAATGTACATTAATTACTTTAAGAAAAAAATTACCCATTTTTTGACAGTTTCGTACATGTTCAATTCTGTAACTTTCGGAGCACCACCGTAACCCATTCGTTCCCAGGTAACAATCAAAGCGTAGTCTGCTTTGAAGCCTCTCGCACCTACCATGCTTCTTTGAATATCCCTTGAAGAAGAGACAAGTTTTAATGAGGCAATTGAAATTATTAATTATTATTAAAATTACTCTGTTATTCTGTCCAACAATTCAGGATCTTCAATGCGACCATAAGCAGTTTTCAACTGTTGCCCAGCGTATGTGCGTATTGGAATTTGAGTATTAGCCAATTCTGGAGGCAAATTCGGTCCTAAATATTGTTGCTGCTGAACAGGCTGCCTGAAGCCAAAATCACCAAACGGATTGATCATGTTGATCGGTCTTAAATGAGGATTATAATTTTTTTTTTTGAATTCTCCTTCAGTTGTGCACGGGACAACATTAAATAACTTACCTCGACACTACTCGATACCAGACGTGGCTGAGTCGAGTTTCACCAACGTGAACGAACGATTGTTCACTCATGAAAGCTGCAATCAAAGATGAATCCGGCTCTTCAGGCCATCGTCTGTTTGGCATTGTGTACGGTGGTTGAATGTATTGCGGATAAGAGAACGCAACAAATCCTTCTGGGAATACCTGCACAAAGAAAAATAATTGAACAATAAATTCAACCAAATACTCATTTGTCACTTACGAATGTGTAATTGAAACGAAAACCATAAAATGGCAAGAAAAAATCCAAATCAATCTGGAGATCTCTCCATGGTCTCCAAGTGATATCAATGTCGTAATAACGTTCACCGAACGGATACAAATGCCACCATCCTGAAAACCAACCAAATGTAAATACAATTGATGAATTATTCAATCAGCAAGAAATGATGAACTATTTCGAGTAAAACCTTGAAAATGAACACAGGAAGAAGATAGAATCATCAGACTAGAACTTGAACTGACATTGAAAATATCATTACGTGAAAATATTTGATAACACCAAAAAAATAATTAGCAGCTTATTAAAGTTTAAGTATTTTTTTCTTAATAACAATAATATTTAACGCTTGTAAACGATTTCAAAGTGGATTTATAAAATATTCATAAATCTACAGTAATTAATATTGACATTGTGAAATGTTTTAATGAAATCTCAAGAGTGGAAAAGTTAATTTGCATTTGGAGGTGATTGCAAAATAAACGTAATAATTGTCAAGGACTGCATCATCAACTTCAGGGTGACGCTTATTCCCGAGAGTTCAAATGTCGAGTCACTTTGCCAGATTGTGATAATCAAGGTCAAGTTTTGTTTCACAATTCGCGAGCGTTGTCATAATTGTGAACAGTGTTGATGCATTAATTTTCCGAATTCCGTATCCTGTTATTTGGGGGGAAAAAAATTGCACAACAATGTACAAATATTCAAATGTTGTTGTGAGTACAGAAGAGAAAGAGAGAGAGAGAGAGAGAGAGAGAGAGAGGAAAAAAAAAGGGCGTAACCCACAATTGTTGATAATGAAATGAATTCACCAACCGGTAGGATGAATTTCTAAATTTAGTAAGCTTGTACAAGTTTGCTGAAAAGAAAACTAGATTATTGAGATTATTGAACAATTCTGTGAAATTTTGACAGCACGTTTGAAACAATACTTTGAATTAATTTTTTTTTAAAGAAAAAGCATGAAATACAACGGTGATGCGTTGTGTTGTTTACAGCTTAATGACGAGTGTGCAGGAAAGCTGTGCTTCTGCAAAGTAAACAACACGAGATCAGAGGCAAATTGTGGAAATAATTTTGTGAGCGAAAAGAAGAATTTGTTTTGTTTTGAAAAATTTGCATACTACAACGCTGGGTGCAAAATGCAAAAACAAATTAGTTACCTTCTTCGGCTCGACGATCAACGTTGCGCCAGTCGATTGTTTTCAAATTTTGTCCGCTTATTCGAAAAGGTTGAGCGTCGGTGTTCAAACCTGAGCCAGAAGGGCGTGGCTGAAATGAGTCGAGTATGTTGAACGACGACGGCTGAAAGTCGGTTCTGGTCTGAGTGAGCGGATCGTTGATTGGCATCGGCTGCATCTGCCCGTCGACCAGCGCCAGCTCAACCAACAACGTCAAGCAGATCAACATGCGCATCTTGGCAGAGCAATTTGGTTTTTTGTTCTTTCTTCCAGTTTTCAATTGAGTTCAATGTTAATTTCAACTTTTTTCTTGTTCTTCTTCTTATAGTATGCTAAAAAAAAGCTAAACAATCACGTTATGTTGTTAAAAATCTATGCAATGCGGTATAGTTGCTGTTATTGATGTTGTTGTTGTTGTTGTTGTTGTCAACGCGGATAAACGAACGGTATGAGAAAAGCAGACGAGCAAGCTTGAGCAAGTTTGCCACTCAATAAGCTCAAACGACGAGCATTTTATCATTACAACACGGCTTGAACCTGTTTGCTCGGCAGCTGTCAGCAACAGCTAGACTACAGTAGTAGAAACGACAGGCAAACAAGACTGTCGTCCAACGAACTGCATGCACCACAATAACGTAAAACCTGTCGCCAGTAGTAGCAGCCGCAAACAAGCAAAGCGAATATTATTGATCTTACCTGAATGAACAATGAATAGCTTTCCAAAATGAGGCAAGCTTACGTGAACTCGTCCCCAATCGATAAAGCTTCTCTAGTTGCTAGGTAAGCGCCCAGTCGTACGAGTTTGAAACATCATTGCTATATCTTTTTTGTTTTGTTTTTTGTTTTTGGGTATGTGTATGCGTATATCGTTTTCCTTGATTTGAAAGAATGTACAGTTGAATGAAATGGGAAATTATGAATTATGAACAACAGAAGACAACGCCGACATAGAGAAAGAACCTTGAACGACAACAGTGAAGAAAAGTCGGTCGTTTATAACAATAATATTAGATGACAGTTAATGCGCTTTGTGGACGCAACATTTTTTGCCCAAGGCCAAATTTCGGCGGTAAACTGTTTTTGAAATCGACACCACTTGCATTTGTGAATAGCAAAAGAAATAAAAAAAATATCCTGATTTCAAAAATACATGACATAATACTTGCTTGGATTTTGTAGTTGATAGAAAGGAGAAATTATTTATTTCAAAAATGCACAAAATCCTAGCGGTGATCAGCAGCAGCAGTACGCCGCGCGTTGAAAATTGTTCAAATCAGCATCGTCGTCGGTCAGGATGATGATTCAGCATCGGCAGTCCAACTGGACAAGTTGTCATCGTCCAATGTTGGCCTCATTTACACTAGTAATAGTTCCTAGTGACAACAAAACAAGGTCATTGTACAACGGTAGTAGGCACGATTTGAAAACAGGAAATGCCAACATGTTCAGCAAGCGAACAAGAAGAAGAAGAAGAAGTGGAAAATGAAAAATGTAAAAATTGCAAAAAAAAATTCAAAAATTCATAAATATGCACAACAATTTTTCCTACGGTATTGTGTTTTTGTTTATTTTCAAAATTCTCACGATTTGATGATTGTCACCAACGTTGACCGGACATGCAATTTTAACGATCGACGCGAACTCGCTTTGCCTGGCCAATTGTTTGCCCAGGCGTCTCCGGTACTAGAAAGATTACGCGACTACGCTTTTTCACCTCGCATACCGGTTCACTGTTGTTGCTGCAATCAATGATGATGACTCACCTCGCCAGTTTGAATATGCTGATATTATATGAAATTTATATCAAATCTCATCTTTCAATAAAACACAACCTTTGCAATCAACAAAATTATACAAACCCGAAATTATGTTGCAAACACGGATTGCATTTTTGTTTCAACTGATGATGCTTTTCGTGTCTTTTCTATCTCTCTCTAATTTTTTTTTCAAGCACTTGCTTCTTCACTTCAATTTGTTCATCTGATGCTGAAGTGAATTTCTACAAGATTGAATATAAGATGAAAATCCACTTCTTTTTTCTCTTTCCAAACAAGCCAATTTCAAAGAACAAGTTTGCATTCTTCAAATCAACAGCAAATCAAATCACAATTCTCGTTTTCGTCCAATCACCACGCGCAATTCAACTATATTCAACCTTGACAATTATCCTGTTTAATAATTTGGACCAGTATGATCTGACCAGCGCAATCCAACTTCACTTTGCCTTCTTGATTTTCACTCAATTGATAGCTCTTCAAACGGATTTTAAAAAAGAAAAGTAAATAAACAATTTTCATTCCACAATCCGTGGAAATTGAACAATCAAACAAATTAGAATTACCCAAAAAAAAATTAATTAAAAACAATAAATCATTTGAAAATTGTATAAATTTTTAAATTAAAATTTAATTTTTCCATACAGAAATACAATACTCTAATTTTCCTTCTTTTTTTTCCTCTACTTCACGTATTTCAAAATAATACTTGAAAATCAATAAAAAACAGTAAAAAAATAATTTAAAAAAGTCATTTGAAAATTGATACTTGAAAAGTGTTTACTTTATTTAAAAAAAAAAATTTTTCTTTTTTTTAAAATTTATTATAATATCTGATGATAATGATGATTATTAATTTTAACTTTAAAAATTATGCAGGTTGTGATATTTTCACATCGTTAAGTGTTGAGAAAATCCAAGTTTTACGCCATGCAATATTGGAAGACATCAAACAATGATGAGCAATTTCAATATCAGAAATGATAATGGAAATGAAAGTTTTATAAAGCATGACTATCACAATTGAACTGTGAAAAATATTTATTTAACACTGTTGTGAAAATGCATAAAATATTGAAACCAATGTAATAAGAACAACCATTTATTTTGATGAAAAATAATTTGACCAAAATATTTAATAAAAATAATCTCATCATTATTGAAAGAATAGTCATTTTCATTTTTGAATAGCAACTTATTGTGAGGAAGAATTATAAAATACTGCTGTCAATTTAGAAGAATACCTATTATTTATTGTTCAATTGATAAGCTTGAATCAGTTTTAGAAATTGTAACATTTATCACAAGTCATGCCAACCCATTAAAAGGTTAATGTAAAAATATTTTATATTCGTCTTATTTGAACTTTGAAACATAAAACTGTTTCATCTTTTGTGTGGGAAATTTTTGAATCGATGAGGTGAAGTGAATTGCCCTGTTTACAAAATTGACTGTACCTACTGACCAGAAGGCAATTTAAACTGTTGTAAGATATTTTAAATTTTTATTGAAAATAATATTTTCCACTTGAAAAAAATTATCATTACTTTTTTTTTCCATTGCATCTTTTGATAAGAGTTGTGATTTATTCTTTTTTGTTGTCGTTGTTGTTGTTGATGTTGTTGTTAAAGCACGCTATTTGCAGCAACACTCCGGTTTGCATGGCAAAAACCAGACTGGCAAAGGCTACTGACCCTTATAAATGATAAACTTGCCTTGAACCCATTTTTGGGTTAGCGAAACGACCGGTTCGCAGTTGCAGAGGTCAGATGAACACTAGCAACTCTGTTTAGCCGTCGTTGATAGCTGTTTCTGCTCGTCGAAAACTTCAGTCATGAAATATTCAGTACCATTTTGGGTGATTTCATTTCTCATTGGCGAGCTATTAAAGTATAATTTATTTATTTATTTATTTTTAATAATAATAATAATTTTTCAGATTTATTCCTCTTTGTTCGTCTGTACTAGCCGTTCGCGTGCTAGTCTGGTATGTCATTTCGCAGGCAATCAAGTAAGTGACGTATGTCTGTGAAGTTATTTTCCATTTCATTAATTTCCATTTCCTCTCTATTCTATAACAGGCATTTCATTTTCCGATCTTGCTCTTTTTGGATTCGTTTCCCTCAGGGTGGAAAAAGTGTTCTAGTAACTGGCGCCAGTGCTGGCATCGGTGCTGCCACTGCGGCGGATCTTTGTGCAAGAGGTATTTTCCAATTTGTTCAACACTTTCCAATTTTTGTAATAAACAAAAGCGTAGACCTTTGAAATATACATTAAACAATGTTGAACAAAGCTCCGCTGAAAATCTACATCTCAACAATGTTGTCTCGTTGAATAACGATACAATGGCGGTCAGTTTCCTTGCATATTTGCAATTTCAGGTGGAAAAGTGATTTGGGGAGCAAGAGATGTGAGAAAAGCGCAGAAAAAATTGGACGACATTGCTTGGACAATCCACCATGGACCAAGGGGTTACGTTCTTAAGATTGATTTGTCGTCCAAAAAAATGATTGAAGATTTTGTCGACGAATTTAAAAAACGTATCAAATGAATGTTAATTCACAATTGTAGCAAGTTCACTTTATTAATTTTCATATTCAGGTGAAAAACGATTGGACTGTTTGATACTGAACGCCGCTTACTGGGGTCCAAAGAGAACAACTGTGGACGGTTTCGAAGAAACTATTGGTGTTAATCATTTAGGTAAATTTTGACAACAATAATTGAAATAAAATACATTAAACACCTTTTTTTTCAGGTCATATGTACTTGGTCTATCTTCTGATGGATTTGTTGAAAAAATCAAAGCCCAGTAGAATCATAGTTCTCGGTTCGGACATTCATCGACTTTGCAAAGGAGTTCAATTTGATGATTTTATGTCAGACAAAAATTACAAACAATACAAATCGTATGCTCACAGCAAGCTTTGCAACATGCTGTTTGCTAGAGAATTGGCACATCGACTTAAAGGTGAAGAAAGATTGATTTTTTAAATTTTACACTCATTCATTGTGCTTCACTTTTAGGTACGGGTGTTACGGTTCATATAGTTCACCCTGGAACACCAGTACCAAGTGAATTGATGCGCCATAATTGGTTGAGTATGGTTGTATTTCACACTTTTATTATTCGACCACTGCAACATCTTTTCTGCCGTACAGTCTATCAAGGTTCTCAAACAACAGTCTACTGTGCATGCTCAGAGGAATGCGGCGAGGAAACGGGAAATTATTACGAGTAAGAAAAGCCTATTTTCAACCAAAACTCTTATAGCACATAAATTTTTCATTTAAAATTAAATTTATTTCATTCAAACATTCATAACTGATGTTTGCATTTCATTAAATTAATATAACCTGAAAACATTTAGTTTACTGTATCAGGACGATCCAACATTACCAATAGTATTGTTTATTTAAAATTTCGTCAAGAATAAGACAAGAGATGAAGAATTAATAAAAATTTAAAAAAGTTATCCGAAGAATATGAAAAAAAATCGGTTGCTTTATTTAGAAATATGAGAAAAGATACACCAAGCGCAGCCGCTATGGACGACGAAGCCGCTAAAAAACTTTGGAAACTGTCTTGCCAGTTGCTCAAGATAAATGAAAATTGGGTTTAATGTTTTAAACTACACATTTACGTTTATTTTGAACAGGAATATACATTAAAATTGAAATTTGACTTATATAATTGTTTTCTTTATTATAAAAATCGCTTATTTTGCTGTGGTATAATTATCAACAAAATATATTTATTAAACACTTTCAGAAACACGATTATGTTTTACATCGCTCAAATAATGTTCAACTTCTGCATAAAGGATAAAGATAACTGGAATCTAAGAAATTGTTCACGGTGCCGTAATTTTTTTTTTATAATGCTAACAATTGTCAAAGGAAAATGAAAATTTAAGTGCATTATTTGGAAAAGAATGGGAAATTAAATACAAAAATTGTTTTCAAAAATATCCCACTCGATTAGTGAACAATAGCAATAACTTACCGTTAAAAAAAGCTACCTTCTAATCTTTGCATACGGTAAAGCATGAGATGTTTTCCGGTTGAGAAAGTATTCTGTTGAATCATTATGATCATCTGGTTTATTTTTGGTCTCATTTGGGTCAGCAGGGCAAATTTACTCATTTCGGATAATCAGCTGCATGTTTTTACTGTAGCAACTGAAGAAACAGACGGATATTTACGTACAACGAGATCACTGCGTCAGTTTGCTCTAAATTACAGCGTAAGCGCGCGTACATTTTATCAATTTGACAATCAATATTTGAATAAAACGAAGTTATTATTTTTCTTATTTTACTATGAATATTTTATACATTTTTTTTCAAATATTTTCACTACCGGACATAATTATGCTAAAACTTTTAATGTTAAAAAAATTTTGTTTTTCTTTTCCTATCATAAAACACTGGATAAAACTGAATATATTTAGTTGAAAGATATTTTTAGGTATTGGGCTTGAATACCCCGTGGTATGGGGGAGATGTGAAAAATACCGTTGGCGGTGGGCAAAAAGTCCGCTTGCTTCGTGATGCGTTAACTGAATTTAAGCACGATGGAAACGCAATTATTTTATTTATTGATGGGTAATTTGGCGATTAGATAATTCTTATCACACCAAATGATGAGATTGCATTTTAGATACGACGTTATCATAAATGCTAACGCAGAAATAATTTTGGAAAGATTTTATAAATCTGGTGCGAATGTGTTATTCTCTGCCGAGGGATTTTGTTGGCCTGATAATAGCTTGGCTGTAATATCAAAAGCATATCGTCATTTTTTTCACAGAAATATAGTATTTATTTTTTTTCTAGGTGGAATATCCTGTTGTTAAATCAGGAAAGCGATATTTGAATTCGGGTGCATTTATCGGCTATGCATCCGATATCTACAAAATCATCACCGAGCGATCTTTAAGGGATGAGGACGACGATCAGCTCTACTATACGCATATATTTTTGGATCCAGTTCTGCGTGAGAAACATAAAATTAAATTGGATTCAACGTCAGCAATTTTTCAAAATCTTCATGGAGCCGTCGACGATGTAGACTTGGATTTTTCTCCAAGTGAACATCGAATGCGGCAAGTTCGCTTGGCGAACTTGGCATATGGGACAGAGCCAGTAATAATTCACGGAAATGGAAAGAGCAAAGTTAGTTAGTTATTGATTTATTGTTATTCAAATTAAATAAATTATTTTTCTTTTAAGATACACTTGAATTATCTTGGCAATTATATTGGTAATTGGTGGAATCCCATTGATGGTTGCGTAGCTTGTAACGAAGATTTAATACAGTTAAACTCGGATAACGTAACGGCTTTTTGTTTTTACCTTTAATTTTTGAATAATAAATTATTTATTTATTTAGGAAAATGATTTTCCATTTGTTGTATTGGCGTGTTTTATCAATAGCGGAACACCCTTTTTGGATAAATATTTTGAAAGTATTCTTCGTCTAGATTATCCGAAATCACGTATCGGTATTGTTATATTCAATCGAGTAAGCAAATTCGAATACGTTGTTCGTATTATTAATGAATATCTTAAATAAGGTTGAGCCTCATGCAGTCAAGGTGGAACATTTTGTTAATTTAATGGACGGAGAATACCATTTCGTGCAAGCAGATTCTGCGATTAGTTTGACTGAACGAAATGCAAGAGATAGAGCAGTGTAAGTATTGAATTTCAAGAAAACAAATACTTTGTCAATGATATTACTGTAAGCGAAAATCAGGCACAATTTTTTTTACACTTACTTGAAACTTTTAAAGCATCTTTGACTTTTCTATTCTGACGTGTTATAAATACTTATTTTTAATAATTTATTTTAGTGATATTTGTTTGGAAAGCGGTTGTGATTATTTATTTGTTGTTGATGCTGAAGCGAGAATTGATTTTTCCGGCACTCTGAAAACGTTAATAGAAAAAAATAAGTAATTAACACAAGAGTTTTACTTTGTACAAAATTGTGTTTTAACAAAATTTTTATTTTGTAAAATTATAGATCTCTGATAGCACCAATGATGACCCGTGGGGAAGCGTTGTGGTCAAATTTTTGGGGTGCCCTCAATGATGATGGCTTTTATGCACGATCAGATGATTATATTTCAATTGCTAAGCGTGAACGATTGTAAAATTGTTTTTCTTTTAGTAACGATAGTAATATTAATTAACTTACTGTATTTTTAGAGGTTTGTGGAATGTTCCACATTTCAGTACAATATATTTGATTCGTAAAGATCGCCTGAGTCTTTTACTCAGCGCTTATTCTTACAATGTGAAAAATGACCCAGACATGTCGTTTACTCAGTTTTGTAGGGAAAAGGTATGAAATGAATCAATAATTTTATCCCAACGTTGATGTCAATGAAGTCAGTGAAGATTTTAGGGCTTTTTCATGTACGTGGACAACACAGAAAAATATGGACATATTATTGTTTCTGATAATTACAATCCATTGAACCGTTTTGCAGATTTTTATAATATTTTCCAAAACAGAAGAGTAGCAAGAATATTTGTGTTGTTTTTATAATAAGTTTATTACTTTTTGCAATAGGAATGGGAAGAACGATATTTGGATGAAAAATATTGGGACACTTTAAACAACGATTATCAATTTGAATTGCCTTGCCCTGATGTGTATCATTTTCCATTATTCTCTAAGCAGTTTTGCAAAGAGTTGATTGCAATGATGGAAAATTATGGTCGCTGGTCTTCTGGTTCTAATCTGGTATTGAACACAAAAATTTTTGCTTTCTATTTGAGTAATTTTATAATTTTAGGACAGTCGACTTGCGGGCGGTTATGAGAACGTTCCAACTCGAGATATTCACATGAATCAAGTTGACTTTGAACGTCAATGGCTGAACATTTTGGATGAATACGTTCGCCCAGTGCAAGAAAAGACATTCATAGGCTATTACAACAAGGTTATCTTGTTTCTAAATGACAGAAATTTTATTTTGTTAAAATGATTGATTTTTTAGCCACCGCATGCAATCATGAATTTTGTCGTGCGTTATAAACCGGACGAGCAGCCAGCGTTGCGGCCACATCACGATGCATCTACGTACACAGTTGATGTTGCTTTGAACAAAGCAGGCGAAGATTTCGAGGTACTAGAATGAATGATTATGAATTAAAATATATAATTATTTCGTTTTTTTTAAGGGTGGTGGTGTGCGTTACGTTCGGTATAATTGTTCCGTGACGAATTCTCCAGTAGGATGGGCGCTCATGCATCCAGGTCGTTTGACTCATATGCATGAAGGATTGCCCACTACTAGAGGTGTTCGATACATTTTAGTTTCATTTGTTGATCCCTAATTGCTCACAGTATGATAGTTTTTTTTTTTAATTTACCGGCAGAAATGCACAAAAGTTTTTGCAGATCTTACCTGTTAATTAGTTAATTCATTATTCTGTTACACATGATGATTTTGTTATGGCCCTTAGGTGCTACAATTTAAATGAATGAAGCAATCTGCTGTTCTTGTTAGTGTTTCAGGATGTTTTTTCTTCTTAAACTCCTTGCCAAACTATCCCTACTTGCTTGTTTCTGTGCAGATGCACTTTTTATTGGTGCCAAAAGTAGTGAACTGTATCTCACAAAGCAGTTCCTATATTTCTGTTCCCTTTGCTTTTTTATTCTCTGAAGTAAATCAACCTACACATACACGTATGTATTTGCATTGATTCGTTTTGAAATGCTGTACTTTGCATAATGTTTAATTATAATTGCAATATTTGTATTTTTAATTTAGCTTAATTCAGTCAGTTTTTTCGGTAGTGTTTGCATTATTTTTTGATGATTAGCAAATGAGTCGTGTAAGTGATGTGAATTATCCGTTTGAAGCTGGACGAACGTTCAGACAGATTCGAAGATTGATCGAATTGGCAAAAGAGATGGAATCTGACGGTTTGGAACAGATCGACTTTTTGAACAATCTTCTAATGCAAAGACAATCAGTCGAAGAGGTCGATCTTGCCGGCAGTCGATTGGCGTCGTTGCCAGAATTTCAGACAACATTGATGGCTGAAATAGATATGGAAGTGACGTCAGTATTTGGAAAATTGATCGAAATGGTCATTCATTGTCAAAATGTTTGTGCTGAGTTGGAGAAAGATCTGAATACTGCAAACTGGCATTCAGAGAAGCAAGTGGAAAAATCATCACGTTTAGCTACACCATATTGGCCTGCAGTGGATCAATTGCAGATGTGGGCAAGCGAGATTGTCGTGATGTATTCTGCAGATTTGCAGAGACGGAAATCTGATTTAGATGTGCTTTTTGTCGACACGCTCACACCTTTGACCAAAGTGACGCAGCTGAAACAGAATTGGAAACAGTCAGCTTGGTTTGAACAAAAATGCAATCACATTATGGCTTGTGTGCACTACTTGATCAACGGTACTTCGGATAGTTTCATTGACGAATAAAGTCAGTCTATTAACAACAAATGATCATCATCACGTATGTATAAGTTGATTATTTCATTTTACTTTATTATGAATATCTCTGTGTGACAAACATTGTCGATTGTGCAAATAATTTTCAAAGTTCTGCACGTTTGGTTGGTACGTTGCGTTGAAGAAGTTGAAATTTTTATCGTTTTGCAAATGAAGAATGTATGTTATTTTTGGTTCTGGTTTTTTTCTTCTGACAAGCTTAACTTTAGCAATAATAGTGGTAAAATTGCATTTTGTTCATTGCAACTTCTCCAATTCAAAGCAACAATCATTGATTGGTTCGACGATTGTTGTTCAGCTTTTGATTTGTTGGATAGCAACAACTGGTTTAAAAGCTGCTGCTTGCAGCTGTGATTTGAAAAATGCAGTTGCAGCAGCAGCAGCAGTAATAGTAGTAGCAACATACGTTGTTTGGTGTATTTATAATTTAATTGAGAGAGCAGCAGCAGCAGCAGCAGCCAAGAGTAAGGAAAATATTTCGTCAGCAGTTTGTTTTTGAAGTAAAGGTAAGAGGAAAAAATTAGCTTGTGTTGTTGTTGGCTGTTTATATCTCGGTTAGTTATTGAAAATAATTTTTAGCAATGATTGAAGAAGATCTAGACGGACCGCAAGAACAATTAGCCCACAGTGATGTGATCACTGTGGAACAGGAAAGATTGGACACGCCAGATCAACAGAATTTCAAATGCCGTTTTTGTGGTCTCGTTTACAACTATTTGAGCACACTGAAAGCGCATGAACGTGTGCATGATGTTGAAGAGCCGTATGTATGCGCGAAATGTGGTTTGTCATTTCGTTTCTATTCAGAATTGCAAACGCACAGCGAAGAGCACAAAGGTTTGCAAAGAAATATGAAGTGTGAAATACTAAACGAATTGAAGAAATGCAAAATTTTTTTTTGTTCTGCTTTTAGGAACTTACACGTACAAATGTGGATGCGGTCGTAGTTTTGCAAAGTATACGGATTTGTTGTATCACAAGCATGATTCAGACGAAGAAGATGAGCCAGTTGAAGAGACTGTCTTAGCGGAAAAAAAGCCAACATATCAAGGGAAATATTATCCAGATCCACGCAACGCTTACTATTGTCAATTTTGTTGTCGTGGTTACAAGACTAGCCACGAATTGAAATATCATTTGTACAGTCACCGTGGTGAACGTGCATTCACCGTTGGTAGTTCACGTTATCTGATGAATCGCATGTGAAAGCAGAACACAAAGTAAACACAATTTTTTTTTAATTGATTTCATCATACACCCGTTGTGAGAAAGCATGTTTCAAAACAAACAAACAAACAAACAAACAAACAAACTCTACTCTACTTGCTGTGGAGCTTGTTTGTTTATTCTTGCTTTTAAAATTTGCAAAGAAATCTTTGCGTACGTTGCATTGCGCATGTGTCGCGCAGTTCAATGCCGGCCACCACGTCAACCATTCTCGTGAACATACATCCTGCTTTATTTATTATTCGACAAGTGGTCAATAATAAACTTTGAACAATGGTTCTTCTTTAGCTGCACGCATTGCCTCGTAGACGTGGATCAACAGAAGCGGAAAGCGTTCAGTGAAATAGTCGATAAAACCATCAGGAATTGTGCCCAACGCTTTTCTCACTTCTTCAGGCAATTCATAATAATGGTGACGTTTGTTGCGCATCGCACGCAACAAATCACATACTGAACCTCCACGGTACGTGCGGAAACGTCGTAAATCTACGAATCATATTTATAAAGAAAAGACTATATAATAAAATATAGCAAAAAAATACCAGCTTGCAAAAGTGGACAGATGCATTGACGCCAATCTCGATTGACAATTACATTGCTACGATGTTCCAAATGTTGCACCAATTCACACTGGGAAGTTTCTTTTTCTACACGATCGCTGACATCCTGAAAAGTTACATGAATAATTTGTTTTTAATGATGAATGAATGTACAATTCTGAATCCAAAATTACCAAAAGAAATGACAATTGCTTTGATTTTGGCCAAAAAAACGGATGCTTCAAAACGTGCACCATTTTTGGTCTTGAAGCTGGAACTGAATGGATCATTTTCATCACCAAATTCGCCTCCTCTGGTAAAAAAAAACAATGATGATCAAAAAGTAGCAAGCAACCTTGCTTGCTTGGGATGATTTACCTGTTTTCAATCGTTTCGAAGGACAACATTCATATCTACCAACTGCAATATTTGCTTGCCTGTAGAAAACATCACCGAACGGATGTTCACCTTCAGTTAGTACATAATAATAAACACAACCCAACGAAAATACATCCGAAGCAAAAGTCTGCAATTGAAGATGAATTTGAAGATGAAAAAAAAAAGATCCACTAAAAAATGAACTTGAACCATACAATCAAATTCAACTGAATCACTTCAGGTGCAATCCATCCTACAGTGCCGACCGACCCTGAGCCATGAGTCCACGATTTGGAATGAAGAGTACGGCACAATCCAAAGTCGGATAACAATGCTCTTGTATTGTCAGCTGTCAATGCAATCAACACATTCTGTGGTTTCAGATCTCGATGCACTTAAAAATGAAATAAATCAGAAATAAAAAAAAATCTGTCCAAACAACGAAATCAAATAAACACAGTATATATTATCAGTAGAAAGTTTACCAATTCCAAGCTGATGCAAATACTGTAAACCATTTGAAATTTGTTTCAGCAACATTTGCGGTTGCAATTTGCAAAGTTCTCTCATTTCAGGCTGTTCAACGTATTTTTCCAAAGTAAATGAGCATAATTCTAACGCAATGTACAAAAACTGTTCGTCACTTTCCTTAAAAAAAAGAAAAAGAACAACATGATAATCAAATATTAAAAAAACAACAACAAAAATTTAAATTCTGCCTGGATTTACTGTGCAATAATAACGTATAACATTTGGATGTCGATCGCTGCGACGCAAAACTTGCACTTCGTGATGGGCAACAGATGCAAAATGGCGAATCATTTGCTTGACAGCAATTGGATGACCGTCAAAATCTCCCCTTCATAATGAAAAAGTAGAATAAAATTTATAAAAATATTATTTAAAAAAAGAAAGAAAAAGCATTCAGCTAACTTGTAAACAACGGTACCATCACTGCCTCGGCCTAGAACTTCGTTTTTGTACAACAGTATTCGACCTACTCGGTTTTCAGTTTTGTTTTTGCAAAATTTACTCTTCTTTCCAATGGATAAAGAAAGCACATATCTGACCTAAAAGCAGGACAACATTAAACAAATGTCATGTTAAGAATAGAGTTGTGACCACACCAGCAGAGTAGTGATGAGAATCATGGCCGCAGTCGGTAAATAATACCAGATCGACAATTCTTTGAAAATAGTTTCTGGTGTTTCTTCTCTTAGCCATCGTTGCCTACTTTTGGTGTAGGCTTCATCAGAAGCAGCGGTCAGTAAATTCAAAGTTGTCTTCGGAGAGTTGTTAAAAACTAACAAAGTTTCCATTGTAGACGGTACCTCGTGATGACCTTTATGAAAACAAAAAAAAATCAACATCTTAATATCTCTTCAAAATTAAAACTAATAACTACCCAAAAATATCATTGGTTGTTCGCCATTCAACGTATACTTTACTTTCCATTGCAGGCGATCAATATCCACATGTATACGACCCGTGCCAGTGTCTACAACAGATTCTGGATCCACTACTGGATGTGGTCCAGCTATGCGTGGAACTTTATCCATATTGAACTATATATAATTCGTTTTCATACAGGTGAAAGGTTGAAATTTTCTAATCAACTCTCAGTTTACCGATAAAACAACTGTCTTTTCATCAACCAATGAAGGTAATGCATACAGTCCATCTGAATGCTCTCCAATGTAAACTGATGGACTTCAAAATGAAAAAAAAAGAAAAAGTAATTTAAACATAAATCAACCGAACAGTTATTAATTCAATATATTCGCTTACTACAGCGTACGGTCTGATGGTACAAAGGTATCGTCTTCTGTGGGAGAAATCTGATCTTTCATTTGAGCCAATTGTTGATCGACAAAATGTTCCAGCGTATCTTTCCCAAATACGTTAAGCTGCAATCGTTTCAGGCCATCCAACTGCAACTGATATACGTCAACAATGGTTGAGTTGAAATTCTTTGACCATATAATTCGCCCTATAATTAAAATTCATATGAAAAAGCAATGCTATATAATTAACAGGTTAATTATTTCTTCTTGTTTGTGTTTACAAAGCATCTATTTCTGCATAAATAAACTTGATTGTCAGTTAATAGTACTGTATGTTAAGGTATAAACAACTGTCCACATGAGACCACTTATGATGCATATAATCGATATTTTAAAATGAATTCATAGAAATTAATGTTATTAGAAAATAAAATTCTGTTAAACCTGAGTTAGCGTCAACTGTAACGAGTAATCCATCGGAACAAGATGAATAATATTCAAAAGAATAGTCAGATTGTATTGGAATAATACCAGTGGCGTATTCGACAAACGTTACGTTCCACCTGGAACGAACAAATAATTTAAAAAATGCAAAATTATATATTTATATAGTTATTTAACTACCTCTTGTTCGCGTCCATACTGTCCACCATGTGCACTCTGTACTCACTTCGTCCAATAAAGATTGCCGATTTGTACGCAGCCGGACAAGTTCTTTGGGCAATATCATCAACGCGGCTAATCTCTACATTATTGTATGGTCGTTTGTGAATTGCCAACCAACTATCCTGTTTAGTGCCTGTTAATAAACTTGTGCGATTTTAAAAAAGCTTTAATACAACACTACATATATTTATTATATACAACTGGTTACCAGCAAACAACAGGCCATCGCTGGATTTGCAGGGTGAAAGCTGCACTAACGTTGGAATGGTGAATGGAAGCTTTTTCAGTTCACCTTTATTTATTACATACAAGGAACCATCACGTGGATCTGGCAAGAATGTGAATACACTACGAATGTTCAAAGGTGCAGTCGAAACTGGAGCTAAAGAAAAACTAAACTATATATCAACGAATTTACAAATTTTTTAAAGAAAGCAAATCCATACACTCTTGTAAAACAGCTTTAATATTTCCAGTAATCGAATCGACCACATATAATGCACCACTTATAGTGGATATGAAAATGCAATCACGAAAGCTGTCACTAGACGGTGTCACATTAACTTCTTTTGCATTCTGAATAATATGCAAAAATAATTCAACTGAGAATAGCAACTTATTAGTGTAACAATTTACCGTAATGTCACTTTCTGCTGAACAAGCAAAACAAATCAATAGAAAAATTAATTTACACTTCCAGTCGCTCATTGACACTTTAGATCCAAATAAAACATATGAAGTACAAAACTGTATATTAAAAACATTCTTTTCGACGACTAGCCCATTTGGAAGGCAACCACTACATTACAAATAGCAGCATTTCGATAATACAAACAGAATAAGCTGCAAAAATAAATTGCACAAATTTTGAGAAAACAAAAATGACAAAATGCAAAATGAACGAATAGAAAATGTTTTCTAAATTTAAAAAAGCCCCTTACTTATCTATAAACAGGGCAGCATAAGGACAATGCATACACAGTACAACAGAATAATCAGTCTGCAAACGACTGACAGTCAACAATAAGTCAATAAGCACACCAGAAAAGCGCACCGCCTGCAACGTTCACAGTAAATAAATGTCTCTTTGCTGCAATAAAAAGTAGTCCCATGACACAGCACATATACACATATATGTTTATTATTTATTTATTTGCTTAACAGAAAATGTAAGTAAAGAGAAACTGTCAGTTAATTTAAAAGCCAAGTGGCCTGTACAGGCTTAAAGACTTAATTGTTCATTATATATTCCTAAAATACTTTAAACATTTCATACAATATTTGACGAGAGTTGTATAGATAACAATTATGCTAAGAAAAATACCGTCGAAATGATTACTGCGCTGACATTAAGCGTTCATTATGCAAACATTGTTTGCCAGTCCAGCAAACTATGCAGTTGAACTTATTAAAGAATCTTAGACATTTAAAATTAATAATTCACTAGTGTAAACTTCTTTCATTACAGTTCTTAATCAATCAAACACATTCATTATGACAGGAAACAAACAAAAAGTAGTCTAAATTTCTCTAAATTGCATCTGCAAAAATTCTGCAAGCATACCAAGTGAAGAGACATGAAATAACGTCATATTTAAATACATTCAAAGAGCGTTTCACATAAAATTAATTTATTAACTATTCAATCATAGCTGTTTATCAAACTAGTACACCAAAGCGGAAAAGAGAACTTTAAATATTCAATACAGTAAAAAAAACAAATTCAAATATATTTACTTTTCAAAAATATCTTAGAAATATAAAAAACAAAATAGTTAGCCATTCAAATGAAACATTTTTTTGCATAATAAAAAAATATAAGAAAATGAGAAAAAAAAGTAACAAAGCTGTCAAATAGAATAACTGTTCAAGGACTTCATAGTACTGTATTTGATATTCAAAAAGAAAATAAAGTACCATAAAATAGAATCAAACCTGACGTCATTACAGTACTTTGAAGTAAAATTGAAATTTGAAATTCTGTAATTGTTATGTAGTTCTAAATGCGTAGTTTTGTTTGAAATTCTTTTCACTTATCAACTGGGTTTAAAACAGAAGTAAAATAGTATTAAAATAATTTGCACTGTCTACTTTAATAAATTAAATGTTGCTCTTTTTAGACTTTATGTTTCAATCATTGATAGTTGTTTAAGAGTCGGTTTTAACGGTTTACGCATTTTGAATCACGGAAGAATTCCAACATATTAAAGTAGAGTATCAAATTGTGGTCTTAAAAAACTTGAAATGCTGAAAAGAAGATTTGAATTACATAGTTTTATCAACCGGAATTCAAAGGAAGCGATTAAATCAGCTTGTGTTCAGCGAAATGAAATTATTTTATACAGTAAGTAGACATTCAATTTTCGATTGTTTAAAAACATATTTTTTTTATTGCTTGAACACTACATTTTGATAACTGCTGTTTTGTACATTTTAAAGAATTTTACGCAACTCTGTCTTGAAATAGAAATGATAAATACACAAAACAGCGCGAATGTGATGAATAGGAAAATCATTTATTTTTAAAAATTAATCTTATTAGAACTTTCCTTACTATATTATTTAAAATATTGAAAAAATTTACTGCAGTTCTTTAATTAACATGCTTTTACGGTTTTAATCAGTGTTCAATCATTCACTGCATTTTTGTAAAAGACGCGTTAATAACATGGTATGCAGGAAATTGCTTTTTACTAAATTATAAAAGAATGCAATGTCAGATAATGGTGCCATAATTTTAGTTTAAGCAATCGATTGTTTAAAATTGACATTGCATTTCGCAATTTTGCGACGTTCCTATATTCGGTCAAACTTATTTTTATTGTTACTGAATTTTAATTTTCCGAAGTGGGAAAATGTAATTTATATGCAATGAATAATTAGTGGAATGGATTTCAGTTTAATAACATATATTTCACTAAATTTAAGAAATTTAATTTTTATCCATGTGCGAATATTTTCAAAATTTTTTATTTGAAATTTATGATTTGAATTTTCATTCCCTAATTGTACTTTTTACTATCACTGGTAATTTAAATCAAAAACTGACAAAATTGTTTAGATAATTGAAAAAGAAATCATGATGTATTATCTTGTATGTTTAGCTTTGGAATTGGAATTCTGCATTTGTGTAGAACTTGGGTTTTAATATAACATTTTTTGAAATTATATTGTGTTTTATTTTTGATGGTAAAATAAAGTTGATAAATGTTGAACCTTCTACTAAGCAGTGGCGAAAATTTTTGATAACAGTGGCCTCTGTTAGCTTAGTAAAATCAGTGATATCTTAATTATTTTTGCAGCATGCAGTGAAATTAAGCATGCATTAAATTAATGAGAAAAATCTACATTATGATCAAATTGAAATAATTTTAGCTTGTTAGCACTGTTTATTTTAGTTGAATAAAATTATGCAAAATGTAATATGTATATTTGTTCATCTTTTATGAATATAAAACTTGTGTATTGAATTTGTATTTCACACCAAATATGAACTTCTTTGTTTTTTTATTTCAAGCGATTGAGTTTATTCTACATGTTCTTTTTTTGTATTTTTTGCAATGCATGCCAGTTAAGCACAGATTATCAAACAGTAATTAATTGAACAGAAATTCATAATATTTTGCTATTGTTTCATTGTTTTGACGTGCAAGTGTGGGTGATTTTAATTTGTATTAATAATCGTAATTTTTACTGGACCTTACTAACTGCCATTTTTATGAAATACAATGTGAAATGTATTAAAATTGTGGAAGTTGTTGAATCCGTTGATGATCGATTGGTCTATTGATGAAATATTGTATTTTCAATATGAAATTATTTATGATTAAATTTGATTATTATTATTATTAGAAGCATATCGATGAGCTTTGTTTTCACGTTTGAAACAGGATGTTTATTTTGTCTGTAAAACGTTAACGTTGCTCTTATTCACATGCGCACACGTTTACAACATCAACCTGCAAATAAAAGTGCTTTTTTATTAAGCTTTTTGTCAAACCAGATAGAAATTGGTGAACCAAAATTTCGTTGAATTTTGGTAAGTCAAGCAAGTGAAATGCAATTGTTAACGGATAGATTTTTAAAATAACTCTGAGAATATTTTTTTTATAATAATTATAATTATTAATATTTTGTTCATTTTTGTATTAACGATGAAAGCCAATTTTCTTTCACAAGCATTGTTAAATTTCAAAAAAAAAAATTTAGACAGGCGAATTAAAAAATATATCATTCATTCATTTGATGCGCACTGTGTGCTTGAAAGTCGTTTTCATTTTGTTGAATGCAAATTTTTGCAAATAAAAAGATTCAACTTTTTCATAGAAGTGGAAGTGAATCTTCTATTTCTTGTTTTCACGTGTGATTATTATTCAAAAATATGAAACAGTTTTTTTTATCCAGTTTTATTTACTATAATTATATTCAATGTTAAATTTCAAGCTAAAAAAGAGAAATGGAGTGAAAATTGATTTCTGATCTGTGTTGCATAATTCTAATTATTGCATAATGTATTTGAGTTCATTTTTTTAATGACGTTAAAATCATTCAAAATTTTTTTTTGATTTTTTCTATATGACAACATCTTTCATTCACTTACACTCAACATGATTGTCATAACATTTTTTAATTAATTTAAATATAAAATTAATTGGAGAGATGAAGCAACGTTTTCATTTGGGGTTTATTGAAAAAAAAGAAGACATTCTTCTTCCTTTACTTATACATATTATTCTGTGAATCTCGGAGGAAATTAAATTTGCTCAATGTTTCAAGATGGCAACTTTTCTTTCTTTTTTTTTATTATCACCCGTAATTGTATTCATATTATTAAACTATTACTGATTTGATGAGGTTCAATTTTTAATGATTGCATGTTCAATCAAAAATTACGTTTCCAATATCACCGTTTGATAGTGTTGTCTTACAGTACAAAAAAAACGCTTTATTTATTATACTTTGTTTGTTTGTTTGTTTTTTTTGAAATTGCTGTGGAAGAATAGCTGAGATTGTCAGTTTTGAATGTTCTTTGTGCTTATCATTTTTTTATCAGCCATGAAAAGTCAGCAAAGGTAGTCAGTTAGTCAGTCAGTCATTGAACGTCATCGTTGATACTTTTATATCTGTAATGCAGAAGGTGATGCTTTTTAATCAGATGCTTGATTGAACAGCAACATGAGCGCATTTTTTAAATTCACATTTGCATAAATATTTTCAATTGGAAATTTTACTGAAAACAAAAATAGTTTGTATTGTGAAAATTCAAAAGTTTAAACTTTTTGATAAACCTGGGTTTAATCGGATTAAAGTTGTTATGTTGAGGAAATTGATTTTTCACTCAATGCTTATGAAATATTTCCACCAAAAGCAATGGTTTTATCTCTCGTTTAACGTGTTGCTTTTTTGTGGCATCTTACTGGCTGCATTGAAAATTTTCAATTCGAATAAGCGGCTTCATTGCAGAAAAATAAAAAAATTATATACATACATTGATATTTAAACAACTTTCACAGTGTAATAACGTTGCTGATGGAGGAGGTAATTTCAAGAGAAAAAATTTTTTTTCTCTCTCTTCATATTTCATATTTCTTACTTTGCAGCATGTAGAAAATTAGCATTTTTTTTCGCAACACACAGCAACGATATTCAAAATATGAAAGTCTATAAGAAATGGATTCAATTTTCTTTTGCTTTGTGAAATGGAGAAGCTTCATTCTTCATAAAGCTGTCAGTTGTTGATATTTTGCTTTTTGCTCAATTTAAATAAATAAATAAATATATATTTCCTTTAAATTTGAATTCAAAATTTTGACAATTATCGAACGGCTAGTATAATTAATTCATCTATTATGCAAATTTCATTCTGACGTATGCTTTAAATTTGACACTTTTTCTAAAATTCCATCCTCCAGGGCAGCGTCAAATCAATAATGTGTGCATACAGTAAAAGTGAGAATTGATTTTTGACACTGATTTTATTGCAATCATGTTATAACATGTTCTGTTCCAATTTTATAAATTCTTTGATTCACTTGTTATCTGGTGCAAGATGAAAAATTTTTTTATTATTATTTCAACATGGCATATTATAATAACGAACAGTTGAAATTGTTACTTTTTGAGAAAAAGATGAGTGGAAAATTTGCATGTGATAATATGCTATTTTTCTTGTTCAACATTTCAAACAGATCAGCAAAATGAAAGCAAAAATTTTATTTAAATTTGATGTGATTTGGAAGAAGTTTTTTTTTTTTCAAAATTTGCTTATTGTTATGCAAAATTTGTAAGTGTGTTCACGTAGTCTGTCGTTTGCTTGCTTGTTTCACGGTTGGTTGAATATTTTTGATTTACAAGCGAGTTTAAATTAGAAATTTGTCAAATGTTCACTGCAGGGTTGAAAGTTGAAAGTTTTCACTTTTGGACAAGTTGACCGACTGCATTTCTTGTAGCATAATTTGATAATTATTAATTTAACACTGTTTTTCAAATTTTCCACCCTTGTTCAATGCAGTTCAATTAATTTCAAATTTGGAACTTCTGTCGACTTGTTTGCTTATCAAATCTTGTGAACAATTTTTTTTTCACACAATGACACTTGTTTATTTAGAACTAACTGATCAGTAATGATTGAATTGCGAATGCTCGAAAATGTCCACCGTTTATATTGCACAATGAATATGCTCAATTGAACATTGTAAGAGATGTTGAAATTTAAATATTCCAAATGTTTTTCAATTTCAAATGGACAAACGTTTCTCATGCAATTGATTGCAAAACAAATTCATCTAATGCAGTTGCGTGGAAATGGGCATTTTTCTGAAAATATTTAAATTGAAAATAGTTTGCACACATCCAGGGTTGTAGAATGCGATGATGAGCTGCGAAGCGTGATGAAACAGGTCAAACACGTTTGCATGATTTGCAGAAGAAACAATTCATAATATGTGACTCTTTGCTTATAAGGAAAGGTGGATTTCTTTGACCGATGTTAATGCAATGACCGTTTCATTATGTTTGTTCAATTTTATTATCTTTGCATCATTCATTTATTATTGCATATTATTTGCTGAACGGGAAAAGCGTGCATATATATATATCTATCTATTTATCGCAGTTGAAAATTTGAAACTTTCGTAGCATAAGGTGTTGATGAGATGTCACCTTTGAAAACTTGTCCTGGTTTAAATTTTCGCACATATTGCATAGCTTGCACGATTACACAACGCTGTGCTGTTGTGAAATATTCATCCACAATTGTGCAAGTTGTTGTTAGTAAGCGGTGTGCAAGAGCTTGAAATGAATTTGCGGATGTCTGATTTTTTTTGTTGTCGTTGATCATTTATTTCAGTTTGATGTTTCCTTTTTCAATTGTTCCTCATTGATCGTGATTTGTAAAAATCACATCACATCATTATCATCATCTTTTTCTTCTTATTCTTATTCTTATTCTTCTGATGCAGACGGATCTTTTTTGCTACTTAACATGATTAAACATGATCGTGACAGGCATTGAAACTTAAGCTTTCCTCTGAGAATCATCTTTGCATGCTTAGTATTTTCAATTTTCCCAGAAATACGTGACAATTTTTTTTCCTTTCCAACTGCAATTGCATTCATTGTTGTTAGTAGCTATGGTGAAAAAATAAAATTCAGAGAATAAAGAAAGGATATGTTTGCAGGGTTTTTTTTGTTTGTTTGTTTGCAATTATTTGCTGCATTGGTTGATAGTTATGCTTTTTCAGACGAGTTGCATTTGGAGGTGTATTGGAAAGAGAAGGATTGAAAGTGGTTGTTGTCGATCGTCGCCGAGACAATGCCGATGCTAAAGGTGAAGCTAAATTTGCTGATTACGGTCTGTGCGGTTGGTCTTGGGGCGCAGTTTCAATTTTACAGCAACTCTGTGATCAACAACGTCGCCGTCGAATTGCAGCACTGGATCAACGAATCTTACATGACTCACTATGGTGTTTCGTTGGTCGGTTCAGAGATGACCGTACTGTGGTCGTTGACCAGTGCAGCTTTGCAGATTGGAGCCGTGGTCGGCGCGTTGTTGACCAGACTTATTGCAGAACGACTGGGACGTCGGGGTGGCTTGATCACCACGGGATTTATGTGTTCACTGGGTTCTGCGTTGACGGTGGTTGCCAAATTTGTGAACGCGTTTGAGCTGTTCATCGTCGGTCGACTGTTGTTGGGCATCTCGTTGGGCGGCTCTTTGGGTCTGGCGTCGATGTTCGTCAGCGAGCTCGCGCCGGTCCAATACCGTGGCATGTGCGGCTCGATGTTGCAGATCATGCTCGGCATCGGTAGCACGCTGTCCTTGGTGGCCACTTTGCCCGAAGTGTTCGGCTCGGAACGGCTGTGGCCGGTGGCAATGGGCGTGCCGTTGGTGACCAGCCTGTTGCAAGTGATGATTGTGTGGCACGGTGAAGAGTCGCCGAGATTTTTGTTCCTCACCCGCAAAGATGAACTGGCGGCCCGCAAATCGCTCTCCTACTACCGCAAGCAGATGAGCGTTGAATTGCAGATTCGACAAATCGAAAAGGAAGTGGTCACCGATACAGAGTTGCGCAACGGGCACGGCTCCGCAGAGCCATCCTTGCTGAAGCAGCTGCTCACGCAGCCCCAATACAGCAGACCTCTGCTAATTAGCATACTGATCGCATTCGGGGTGCAATTCAGCGGTATTGCGGCAGTGTTGGCCTTCTCCAAGACCATGTTCGTGGCAGCCGGCTTGTCAGCCGCCACGGCCAAGTACGCCAGCGTTGGCTTGGGCTTGTGCAGCGTGTTGACACCGGTGATCAGCACCGCTCTGATTGAACGCGTCGGCAGGAAAGTGATCCTGTTGTCCGGCCTAGCACTGACCGCCGTCTCTTTGGTATTGCTGATGGTCTGCGTCGAGGTCGGCTTGCAGTTGGACAGCTATCCGGCCCGCGTGGCCACCGTGCCTTGTCTGTTTCTTTTCCAAGTCGGATTCGCGCTCACATCCAGCATCATCTGGATCGTCGTGTCAGAATTATTCCCGCAGAGCGTGCGTTCAGTGGCCGTGGCCGTGGTGTCGTTTTTGTTCTTCACATTTCAAATGATCGTCGTGCTCGCCTATTTGCCGTTCAAAGAAGCAGTCGGCTTGTCCTGCAGCTATTTGCCATTTGTCATCAGTGAGCTGTTGGTCATGGCGTTGCTGTACAAGCTGCTGCCTGAGACCAAAGGTAAAAGCATTGAAGAGATCACTGCATATTTTGCCAACACTCATTCCCCGTCGGCTGACGACAAACTTCCGCCTCAGTCGAAGATCTCGATAAGCGTGATCAGCGATTCGCCTACTGCTTGACTTCAAAGCTTACAACTTTTTCATCAAAAAATAAAGGAAATTAGAAAAGAATTCCACTTCCCTCCCACTCTCTCTCATACTCTCTCTCTCTCTCTTTTTCAGAGAAAAACCAAAAAATTACATTCAAATTTATCATACCCAGTTTTTTATTAAAAAATTTGAGAAAAAAATTAACAAAAAATTTCTTTATTTTGTTTTTTGAATTGTAAAATTTAATAAGAGAAAAAAATGTAATAAATTGTTATTTTTTTTGGTTTTTGATCAATTTTGTGATGAAATTAATTTGAAATTGAAAATTTTGTTTCATTTTCATCTTATTCATTGCCATCACATTGAGGAAAAGTTATATGTCGAAAAGAAAGCAACAATCAATCCTTCGACTCGTTTAATATACTGTGGTTATTAATTTGCATACGACAATCGCATGCACAATGCTGTTGAAAAAGAATGAATGCTGCTTTGATGAATTTGCTTGATAAGTTGATCGTCCAGTTTGAACACGCCAACAGTTTTTTTTAAATCTTTAGTAAAATGGTACGCTGTTATTATATTATTTTTTGTCATTTATTGAATTTCACAATTGAACACACAAATCAAAGCAATAGTTGACACTTATTGTTCACTTGACGAATATTGGAATAATCAAATTTCTCCACTCCAGTTTTGCACGTGCATTTATTTATGTGTTCACTTGTTAAAAATGGAATGATCATAATCTGAACTTGTTACAAATATTAATTTTTTTCTTAATTTCAGACTTGCTGTGAAAACTTGGTTTCTTTGAATTTTACAAAGTAAACGCTTCATAGTATGTTATTCACAAATTGTTCATTTTTATCGTAGAATAAAGAAGAATTTTCAATTACAGCTAATCGCTGTTGTATTTAAATTTGAAAGCAATCTTTCTTAATATAAACGAAAAATAACTGTTAGAAGTGGATATTTCAATTGAGCAGGTGCCATTGTTTTATTGCACACTTTGTCGAGCTCGAGTTGACTGTCTGTTTGTTATGCAAATTAATCGCTTTATCAATATTTGACTGAAATGGTGAAATGGCCTTGCACCTCATTTATTCCATTCACTAAACTACTGAAATGTGTGTGTGTGTGTGTGTGTGTGTAGGTCAAGTAACGTTACGCTTGCACTGTCTATCCGTTATATGATTCAACAAATTGCTTGAAATGGCATTGTTAGCTTTGCCCGCTTGTTCGCTTGACTCAGTTTGCTAGATTTACGAATTGAATCTCCTTTTCATTATTCCAAAATATTCAATTTACGTTCTTTACACCTTTTTCATTGATATTGTAATGTGGATGATTAGGTTTATTGTAGACTATCACGAGCAGAACGCGGTAATTGCTACCGATGTTGACATTAATGACATTTAAATTTAAACAAAGTTTTATGGAACACATAAAAAACACAATATTAATGCATATATTGAGAAATATTTTACGTATGTATGCGTATGTATTTTATGTAAAATTATCCAGAAGATTTCATGTATAATTTTATAGATCAGCAGTTACACTATAAGCTGTTTTTACATTTAACATTTCAGTAAAATTCCAGGATATCATTCATATTAAATTCATGAAATAAATACACTTCTCCTTCAACATTCGCGGTACATCCGTTCCGGCGATATTGCGAATGTCGAATTTCCGCGAATACTTCCACTTCTATTAATACTCTTCGCTGATGCCTTATAGTCTTACGCAGTTGCCTGAGAACTGCATGAGATCACAGAACGTCTACTGATTTGTATTGTATTTATTCCATAATTATTTTTTTATTCATTCGATTGAGTGCATAACAGTCTAAATAATCGTGGGTGTGTTCCTGGGTGCAAGCTTGCAAGAAGTGGGAGGACTGTCCGGCGTATCTCTTTTAAAAAACATTGTTATTTAAAGTTGTTTCTTTCTTTTCTTCATTTCTTCCAACATTTGCTCTGACTCATAGCAAACAGAGAGGCGGCAACAGTAAATAGGAAGACTGAAGCTCAGTACAAAAATGAAGACTACTGCTTAGCAAACTAACAGTACATGAACAATATGCAGACAGAAGCCATTGTATGTGCCTATAGCATCATGCATTATGTATTTACTCAACTTTTGCGTTATTCTCACGCTGTGTTGGACTATGCTAGCCAAAAATGTTGAACGATGATGCGATTTCGGTGGGGACAACTAAAAGCGTAATAAAATTTCGGCGCTAAATAAAAAGGCTTATACATGCATTTCATTAACTTTTACAATGAAATTTTCAATAATTTCCGCAAGATAAACTTGCTGATTCTAATAACATTTGTACCTGAGTTTTGTTTTTGTATTACAGCAATCTTCAAATTAAAATTTTCTTTTACGCAATTTCATTGATTACATGCGATACAGAAATAAGAATGAATCAAAATCAAAATATTTAATTACAGTTTTCATGCAATATTGTATAATTTGCCTCTATAAATGACACTTTTTCTAACAAGAAATTCTGTCAAATACCTCATTAAATCATCCATTGCGTACAATTCATGATTTCCGTACTGAATTGTTGTACAATATTGTTTTCATATATGATAAAATAATTCAATAATACATTGCACTTGCCTAGAGACACATCTTTCGTTTTGCT
Source organism: Trichinella papuae (assembly GCA_001447755.1). NCBI lineage: Eukaryota > Metazoa > Nematoda > Enoplea > Trichinellida > Trichinellidae > Trichinella > Trichinella papuae. The sequence goes on along the minus strand of JYDO01000208.1, from coordinate 2,504 downwards.
GCCCTTATGAGTTAATATCTCGAAAGATGACAATAAATACCAAGCATGAGCGCATTAATTTGTCATAAATTCTTAATTTCTTTTATTATAACCATATGCAATTAATTATTACATATGTAGTTAAAATACAGCATTTGAAGCTCATTTGGGAAGCGTCATTTCATTACAGTGAACTAATCGAAAACCAAAGCAAATAGACACATTTTTGACATCATTCAGAAGCAAAACTGATAATAAAGATCATGAGTAGCATGGTATTACGTGATATTATTGTTATTTCAAAAATTGTGCATATCCATGGTATACGTTACGATACTCAGGTATTAATGAATGTTACCAATCATCGTGTTTGAAATTTGTTTCTATTGATCGATTAAATGAAATGAATTAATGCGAAACTAATCAATGCAAGATTTTATACACATTTGAAACGGTGGTGAGACGACTTTCATCCTTGAAGTGGACGGAAATTGAAGGAAAATTGAGTTACCCAAAACAAAGAAATATTGCAGAAGACTTCACAGTTTCAACGAATACTTCACTAACATGTCGAAAATGTTCCAGTTACTGGTTTCAGTTACTGTTACAGTTAATGCAAGCATCCTGGTTCCGTTTCAAGAGAGCATTAAGATAGGCATTGTGACAACTTTAGAGGCCATTTATTCCACATATACGGCGTAGTTAGCAATGAAACTTTTGCATAACTTTCTAATCTATGGTTAATACGATTCTTGTTCTTTAAGTTGTTCTTGCATGTCAAGTAATAAAATTAATGGAGCGCACATTGCAAAGCAAATCGCTACAAAATAAAAAATTAAATGATTCCAGTTAAAAGATGAAATTTTTATAAAAGCATACATGGTAAAAATGAAATCTAATACACAGATTTAATAGCCGAAAATGAAATGACCAATCAAAAGAAGATCTTCAGAAAGTTCTAATCCCCTGAAATCGGTTTTTAGCGCTCCATTATGCAAATAACGATCGCCATAACGGTGCCTTATCATCAGTAATGGGGCACTTGTTTGTTTGCCTTACGTGGCAAGTGGTAGCTTTGTAAATGTTCACTGAATTTAATATGGCGTTAAATAATGGCCGTTTATAATTCATGAAAAATAATTCGTTTTTGTAAGTGTGTTTTAATTATCTTCGAAATTTTTGTATAGTTATTTTGCAAATGTTACCTTTTAATTAAAAAGCAGTTAATTATTATATTTCAAAATTTAGTTTTAAATTTGGTGTAACTTTTACTAAGTGATGAAGTGAGAACATTTTTGATTTAATATCATTTTTGCAGGTATAGAGAATAGAGCAAAGAATCATGACACCGTACAAAAATCCATGGACGGCACGAAGCAGATTAAAAGAAAACAAGAGGCATGTACGATTTCTTATGTCTACTGATTCTGTGCTAGGGATGCTTCGAAAGGGTGCTTCGAATTCCTAACTTTAATTAAGTGCTTGAGTTTCTAATATGTAAGATGTAAGATATATTACTGTAAAATTATATATTTTTGGTTTTTATATAATGAGATTAGGTAAGAATTCGTCTTTTAAAAAAAGAATTTCTATCCCACGTAAACCATCTTCAATGCTGCGCGCGTAGTGTTTTTCTATGAAGCAGATCAGCGTCTTTTGCAAATCGCCTTTTCAATAGCTTAACAACGATTTACTTGAAAATCTCTCAATTCGAAGCGTCTCCTTAGTCAGTAATTAGCTTCACTTTAGCAACGTTCGTACTGTATTGAAAACTTTTTTAGACATGTGGGAGTGTGTTTTGTCTAAGTGACTTTTTTGTTAAGTCGTCAATTATGGCATTTTTTGCAGTGCATCTGAATTCTTCTTTCAAATCATTTGAAATTTTGCATTTGCTAGATTAGCGGTTTGCTGTGCATGAATTTTCAATGTTCCTAATTTCATGGCATTAGGGAAGAATAAATCACACAAATATCGATTTCTAGCGCTGCATTATGCAAATAAGGATCGTTTGAAAATTGCCTTATCATCAATAACGGTGCACTTGTTTGCTTGACCTACGTGGCAAGCGGTAGCGTGGTGAAATGTTCTCTGAGTTTATTTAAGGCGTTCAGTAACTGATGAAGCCCGCTTTCAATTGTTGAAAGTATTTCATTTTTTTTCCTTCTGTTACTTTTTTAAAGAAAATTTTATATAATCATTTTGATAACCTTATTTTTAATTGAAAAGACAGTTACTTGTTCAATTTCACAATTTTACTGTGTGATAAAGCGAGAAAATTTTTAATTTAACATTTAACATTCTTACAGATATGAACAATGAAGAAAAGAAAAGGCGAAAACGCGGACGACACGAAGCAGATCGAGGACGACACGAAGCAGATCGCGGACGACACGAAGCAGAACTATGGAATGAAGACATGCGGTATATGTGGTTCCCCATGGCTCCCAATTCTGTAAGTCTGGGATAGGGATACTTCAAAAGGGTGAAGTTATCCCATAGTTTAAATAAGCTAACGACAAACCTAC
>JYDO01000207.1:0-67894 GCA_001447755.1 Trichinella papuae | reverse complement strand
ATTATGAACAGCGTTATTAAATGAGACGATGAAATTTATTACGTTTTTATTTACACAGTGCATATTATTATGCGAAATAGCATTATTATGCAAATTTCTTTTGCTAAAATTAGATGAAATGAAAATTTATTAACCTGAAGCATTGAAAATTACTGATAACAACCGGAAATAGTATTACTGCGTTGGTTAATTACAGCTGCTTGAAAGTAAGAAGTGATGCAATAAATTACATTGCACGAATAAATGTTTCTTATACACCCAAAGACATACTGATAATAAATAAATGGCTTCTACTGAAAACAGTTTAAAGAATAAAATAAATTTTGAGATTTATAAAACATTAAATAGCATTAATGAAATTTTATGGTAATCGTTACCAGAGAAATTTTGAAATGTTAATTCTATAGAAAAGCAATCAGATTTCAATGTACAAAGAAGTATTCATTTTCAGTTTCAATGAATTAATAACTGCTGCAGCAGATGGCAATTACAATTAATTCCAAGTAATGCACATATAGAAATGGCAAAAGAATAATAATTCAACAAACTACAATATTATAAAACAAATTTAAGCTTTAAATTCATCTATAGAAAGGAATATCCATGAAAAGAAAAACCCATGGACTATTTAGTCATTACATCACAATCATTTCCTAGAATTATCTATAAGCTGAACATGAATGGGATATCATTTTTTTGATAAAATTACTTGAGACATACAGATAAATTGCTTAATTTGTAGATTTTCATACTGTGATTCATTCAGTGCAGTTTAACATGGTAGAATAAGGAAGGAAATCGATAGAGTCACATATGGAAGGGACTGTCTGAGTTGAATTCATTCACAAATGAAAACGGAATCTTAATTTCCGGTGATCTGCCACGGTTCGTAAAGTAATATTGTCACTGGTTGACTGAGAGCTCGAAGGGAAGACAGTGAATGCTTGAGAAGGGTAAAACACAGCAGCAGCTGTCTGAGCATTTGTAAAAACACTGAATGCAGGAGTGGTGGGTAACTGCGTTAGCTCAGAAAAATGGAGGCAGCCACAAGAGCTGGTGACATTTAAGATTTAGAACGATGGGTATGCATTTCCATTCGATAGCATTTAGAAAGCATGTAATGATTTATCCCATGCCACCACGACTAAGCGCTCTCCGTTCAACGGATGAGCAGGATTCCTGTTCTTCTAGGTGCCTTCTACAGCAGAGAAATAAATCTCGCTTATTGGGAGAGAGGGACAATAAAAGATGCGGGAAAGGAAGGAGGGAGAAGTGGTGAAATGGAGGGAGTAAAGGTTGTTAAAAAGTGAATCGTTTTCATTCACTCAACCTTCACATCTTTATAATCAGGCGGTGTCTTTAATCTATTGATTTAAATTTAATTGGCGCTTTTGATTTAAAGAGTTCAAAAGTGAGAATCCTTTGATTATATTTATTTCACAGGCTTTTCTTTAATTTTTCCATTTATGAATTCAAAAAATTATCTAGAAGTTACAGCAATTACAGATTAAGTTTTAGTTTCACTTCGCAAAAGTTAAAAATGAATTTGTATGAGAAGTGGAAAAAGTGATAATGTTTTATAAAGTGTTTTAAGAAAAAAAGAAAACTAAGCAGTGAAAAATATGTAAAACTTCTTACCTGATAGCAGACATGTTAATGATGAGGAATGAAGGAGGCGAAAGGTCGTAGAAATTTCGAATTTTTGCTAGTATTTGTTGAAGTGGAGCACCAAAAATGAGCAAATTACCCAGCGCGGTAGTTCGACCGTTTCTCTTCAACGAATAATTGTATAATGATCGCTGAAGAATAAACACAGCTTTATATATAGGAAATCGCTTCCGGATTTGAATGGCACAAAATGCGTTCAGCAGACTACACTGAAAATTTACATACTACATCGCTAAGTAAATTATGCAAATTACATGAAGTGGTATAGCTGATTGCAATGTCTTCACTTGTGCTTCGTATGACAGCACTGAAAATCGTAAAAATAACGTTAACAACAACAACAAAAACAACAACCACAATAATAATAATAAAATGATAATGAAAGTAATATGCAGATTCATTTCAATTGAATAATGTAGAATTTCTGAAAATCTTTTGAATGCTTGGTTGCAAATTAATAACTAAATTAGCACTGCAAATTACAGAAAATATTCTTGCAGTGCACCTGATAATATGTTAATTCGATAATTTACATTATTCGCAAAGACGTCTGCAAAGACAAAAAGATAGATGAAAGATAATTGGACGTTATATTGAATGAAAAATTTCATTGCTATGATTAATACAGAAGTAGGAATGAATCCATTATTTAGCGAACTGTATCATGTTATATTATATAAATAAATAAATATATATATATATATATATATATATTGGGTGCATGTGATGAGTTAAAAAAAGATAAAATCTGGGCCAAATGAGTGATAACAATGGATAAACAAAATAAACAGCCTTGCCTTAGATAATGATGAATACAGTGCAATGGAATTGTTTGCTGTTCGTCTTGAACGATGTGCAATGCAAGCACACACTTCGAAACTTGAGCGCTACGTACAAGACTTGGAACTTGGTTTTGCGTTTCTTCCGCATGCATATGCAATAATATTTCTTACTCTAATTGTGGAATATGTATAAGCGCGTTCAATCTAGCCAAGCTGAGTGAGACAAGTGAGATAAATTAGGAAAGAAAAATGAGCTCTGTTGTCAGCATCTTCTTTTCACATTTGGAAATAATGAGCAATTAGAAAACCAAGTCAGACGTTGCAGTAGAACGATGCAATGATGTTTGGGGTAAGTTTTGGAATGTTGTTTGCTTGAAATGGTGTTGTAAATGATAAATAACGTTTGTAGTGTAGATCATTTGAGAATTTTATTTGTATTGAAGAGAGAATTCATTATTGACCGGTATGAAAGCTGTGCACACTGCGCGCTGATAAACAACAACAAAACAGAATGAACGCAGCAACAATTTAGAGAAATAAAACAACAGTGGCACGCACTACATGGCAGTTTCTAGCGGTTTTGGCCTTTCGTCTGCGCTGCTGCACTGGCTAGACCTGCTGAAAGAGTCCAAGTCGGGCGGAGTCCAAGGAGAGTACAGTTGGCTCAAAGATCTAGACGACGGATCCGTCTTCGGTGCCAATGATGATGATTGGTACACTGAATCAACAGCGTCCAAACGTGATGCAGATGTGTACGTTAGGTCAGGTGCTGACCTGTCTTTGAAGCAGATCGGTGCACGACTACGTCGACATCCGTAAACTGAAGGCACGTCACTGTACACATCCGACGACAACGGCTCTTCACAGTACAGTTTGGAATTTTCACTTTTCAACGTATCCCGGCTGTATTGGCCGACACCGCGCCTACATCTGACTGGTGATCGCACAATCGAACTACACTCGTCCGAAGTGCTAATGCTCGACGACTGGGTTATTGTCGATTCTGGTGGACAAGTTGACGCTGAATCACGAACAGTCAACGTGGCGTTGGAATCCGTGCAGGAGCTGCTGAAATAAGTGCCGGCACCATTTTCATCAAGCTTCTCACGACAAACCGAGCAATTGGTATCGTAAGTTAGTGTTGCGGTTCCAGATTGACATGTAGCACAACTTTCTGTAGTGGTAGTCGCGTTGGAAACGCTAGTGTCATTTCGTCTGACCAGATTGTCACGTGTTGTCGTTACATCTATAATAATAATAATTATTATTATTATTACTATTATTAATAGAAAGTGCTTTTTAACGTCACCAAAAAACATCATTCATTAACACACACGCAACTAACTATACAAAATGTACAGAGAGGTATACACAGAGAATACAAGAGATAAATTGTTACCATAATAAAAAGGAAAAGTTTCTATAATAATTAATGTCAAGCATGCATAAACACAACCAGCCAGTCAATTTACTCACTTGGCAAGGGGCAAGCAGAACGAACCGGAGGTGCCGGTCTTTGGGGTCTCAGTGGTGGTGGTGGTGGTGGTGCTGCTTTAGACCGAAAACTTTTAAACGACGGCGTGCCAGTCAGCGAGGATGTTTCTGAAGAATGCGAAAAATCGCTTCTGTAAGCCGACTCACAATAGCTACTCGACGGCGACGTCCTCAGACAGCTTCCTTTGGTTGTGAAACTACCATTTTGATAAACAGTCGACGATGTGTTGTACGAATCGTAGCCATTTTCATTGTTGTTCAATTTCATCAACGACGGACTGGACAACTTGCTGACCGTGTACGGGCTGGTGGTTGTCGTTTTGACCACAATGCGGCTGTTGTTCAGAGATTCCAAACTTTTCGAGCCGAGCACCAAATTTCGATGAGCAATTTCAATCAAATCAGGACTAGGCGGGCGTTCTTTTTCACGTTCCACTTCAACAATACTTTGCTCTTGTCGTAATTTCGCTTGCGCCAGTTTGAACGACCTTATTGAAGCTCTGAGGGAACTTTTGCGTTCGAAAAATTCCTCCTTGCGTCGTTTGGATTTCAACCACCACAACAAGCCGAGCACAGTGACGAGCAGTATCAACAGGACGGCAATAATGATGGCAACAATGCCGGCAGGTTGCCAATAGAGAGGCTCTTCGTAAGGTTTGGGACCCTTTTCGCAGACAAACGGCAACACATCCTCGCAGTTGTAAATACCAATGCCGCCAGTACTGGAGCTCAAATAGCCACACTTTTCAGGCGGCACTACGATGCTGCTGATCCAAAATCTCGTTTCATAGGTTTGCTGTTGAAAAGATTGAGAAATTTGAAATTATTTTAAAAAAAAAATGTTTTGCAAAACAATTATTATATGACGCTCTCACCATGTGGGGAATGAATCTTTCAAATGGAATTGCGAATTCACGATTCATTTCATCAACTTTAGACGCCAGAGGAGCAAGACGACGATCCTGGTCACGAAAGAATGGCATGTACGCACCTTGATCCTGCAAAATTTTTTTAAAAAAAGGTTTAAATTCAAAATTAAACACTTGCTCTATTTGACAAAGTTACTTTGCAAAATTGTTGAGCAACTGAATACGAAACAGCTCCAGGAACAAATAAAAAGCAAGACTGAAATGATTTCCATTCTTCATAGCCGGCTTGAAACCATCCAGGAGGACAGAATCCTGAATATGAAAACAAAACAATCAAATGTTGTGCATAAAATGGTGGTCAAAGCCAAAGCGCTAATTAAATGTTGTTATTGCGACGTATTGGGTAGAAAGATGAAATTGTTCATCTCTTTGCTTGCTTGCTTGCTTAGAATTTTCATATAAATAAATAAATAAATAAATAAATAAATAAATAAAGAATCAATTACCATCTATGAGTGACGTGTTGGATTCGATCACAGGCAAATGATTCACGCTGATCAAATAGTCATAGTCGTTTCCATCGCGTATCTTGCCGCTGGCTACAGCGGCGGTTCCCGTCGAACCCCAATGATTGCCTCGAGCATCCACTGGACCTGTGTAAGCGTCGGTGGCATTTTTCGCCGCCGTGGTGAGTTCGAAATCATTGTTCGGATTGTTGAACAGATTGAGCTCAAATTTCTCTTGAGGACTGCCCGCGAACACTGTACTGTGGTAACGTTCAGCCTGCTCGCCGACGTTTGCCCACCATTCGAAGCTGGTAGACGATGATGATCCCGGTGCGTAAGCTTTCGAAGCGTGTCGCCTCTTTCGCATGTAGCTGTTGACGACATAGGCGGGCTGCTTGTGGCCGAAATAGCCATAACTTCCAGGAAATTGGTATCCGTGACCAGTGGCGATGTTGTCGTAGAGGACATTTTTGTAAAAAATTTGAAACTCCGTCGACACGTCTCTGTAGCCGCCCAAATGTACAATGTGGGTGCCGGTGTTGTTGTAAAAAGTGTTGTGCGTGAAATTGGCCCACACTTCACCAACATATACAGTGTCGTGGTAGGGGGACCAATTGCGACCGAAGAAATTATTGACAACGTAAAATTTTTGATAATCCCATCCGTCGAGCACCAGCGATTCGGAGTTGTAATTGTTTCCAAATGCACAACTGCGCACCAGACCAAGCAGACGTGCCGACGGGGTGCTGCTCGAGGCGGTGATGTGAAGAGCGCCAGGATTGCGGAAAAACATGCTATTTTCCAGGCGCAAATTTTGCGTGTTGTACAGTGCCATTTTCACTGCACCGTCGTTGGTGGTGAAATTTCCCCACAGATGGTAGCCGTTGAAATTGAAACTGCAAAAGTCGATTTCTACATCCGGATTGATGTCGCCAGTGCAAGCGTATCGAACAGCACCTCGGTCATTGCGTTCAAAACGAACTTCACGCAAAGTGATTTGTCGTAATGGTGCTGAAAAGGATTCCATTAATTAATTAATTAATTAATTGTTGTTGTTCAATTATTCCTCTGAACAAAACTCGCACACACATCAGTGCTCATCAAACTGGGATAGTGAAAAAATGTAAATTACATTCTCACCAATCACCGGATAGTTTGAAAACGTAAAGTGACAATGAATATATTATTTGTTATTGGTTGAAGGTGGAACAGAATGCAAAAACAACTTACACAACTCTGGAGGCGCAGGAACGGTTACTACTTCTGCCAAAAAGCCGTAAGTTCCGTCGGCAGCGTTGGCTTTCAAATGAACCGTAAGTTCAGATGTTTCACTTCGAATTGCGTGTCCAAGCATCAATTTCGAACTTCCGTACATGCCTATACAAAACAATGCAAATATATTGAGATACAATGTAGTAAAAATTGTTAAAAGAAAAACAACAACAACTGATACCCAAAATTTTTTCATTGTCGACATGATGTCCATCGTAAAGGGTGATGCGATCCGGGCGTACTGCATTGTCGACAACGTTGTAGAGATTGGCGACAAGCAATTTGAATTCAAGCTGCTTAGCACGATTGACGCTGACGAATGTTTTCAAACAGTCCACAGGATAGCTGTCGTATTTGAAATAGACAAGCATGCGCTGTTCAACGAGTATCCGCTTGTCGACTGAACAAAATTCCAAAATACCGAACAAATGGTACGGAAAAGACACGTCGCCAAACAATGGTAGAAGACTTGCACCGGCGACACCGGCCAGCGAATTTACACCAAGAATACGTAGTCCAACACCGAAATTGTTCGTCACGTTCATCTTCATGAAAAGCACCTGCTCCCTGGGTGCCACCACGTCTATACCGTGCATTGAACAGTTGGTGACGTTGACGTGATCCATGATCAACCCTCGACGTACAATAGTTACGGCAGCGCTGGAATCGTTGTGCGCTTGACCAGCGCCAACAATTTCCACGTGACGCAATACACTCTCGCTTGTGCTACGATAAAGAAAAAATTAATAATAAATAAAATGAATGCATATTAAAAAAATGCAAGCTTGAAAAATTTATATATTACCCAATTGATTCAGGCGATTGATAACCGAACATCAAACCACCCCAGTGGCCAACGTAGTTGGAGTTCAAAGCGACAGATTTGCCACAGTGGACGAAAACAAAATGCTCAGAATCAACGCAACGCCACAACGTTTCGTCAGAGCTGAGACGTAGAGCACAGTCGCACAGGCGACTCTCGTGACCAAAGCACTGCCTCGGCTCTGGGTATGATTTCACAATTCTCAACTTCGGATTGTAATTCCACCGTGGACCAATTCGAACGTGCACATTGCGCGTTTCCATGCCCAACTCCCGGCACACCACCTCTGCGTTGCGTCTGGTGAATTGCCGGTCGCAGACGGGCACCAGTTCACCGGTTGTCATGTTTTGGATTTCCAAAAATCCCAAACTTGGATCCGAACTGCCTGTGAGATGTACGTCGAATTTTTGATAAAACGAATCGTGACGTTTCAACAACGGAAACATTCTGTATACAGCATCGCGTCGCCAACGGGCGCCACTACTGGGCTGTTTGGGTCGTTGTACGTCAGTCCAATTGATCGGTTTCAATCGTATCGGATCCCAGAACGTGCCCTGCGCTTTCAGTGTGCCCAGCACCAGAATACGCACGTTCGGATAAATATGGACCTCGACGCCAGGCTCGATGGTCAAAGTGGCACCGGGCATGATTGTCAAATCTTTGCGAATATAATAAGGCTTGTCCGGCTTGTACCAGTAGGGGAAAATGGTCCACTTTTCCCGTTGACGTTTCACGGTTAACGATTTGAATAAACGACCGTGCAAATCGTACACGCTCGGCTCTTCATATTCAAGCGTGCCGAGCTGAGCGTCGGCAGGACGCCATTCCCAATTCAACGATCTCTCTTCGGTGACAAAGTACGGATTGTATTCGGCCAGAGAGAATATATTCCAGTCGTCAAAATCAAAAATTCGTTGCACAATCGCCGCCTGGGTATCCCTACCCCAGTAGTTGTGAGAAAAATTGGCTCTGGTTTTAAGCATGGCACCTTTCAGACCGGCCACTGCTTCAAAATCCAACAAATGATTGCGAAAATTGTTGTAGTGCAAGTCAACCTGCTGCAAGCCGAACAATCCAAAAGCGAAACTTCGAGGCCAATTTTCCGCGTACTCGTCTTCCGGAGACAGAAAGTAATTGTCAAAAAAGTAGTTGTAAAACACCCTTGCCGCAACTTTGGTTTTGAAAAGGGCATGGCTCTTGATGTCGTAAGAAACTACCCATCGACAACGATTGTACCGCCATCGGTTTCTTTCCATGATCAACTGCTTTTCCATGCCGGTTAATTTGATCAAACCTTGCCCGTCACGAGCTCGATTTCTGGTAAAATTATTTGAACTAATATTCACCCAAGCCAAATATCCGGAAAGTTCCAGATGAAAATTTTCATTGTCTTGGAAACGTGTTTCACGCAATTCAAAGCGATGCTCAAAATTCAGGTCCAAATAATGAGGATCCGGCAACGCTATCGACATTCCACTGTCACGATTGTCCAGCATGCTCGATTGCCACACCTTCCATTTGAACGCGTTCGCAGATCGATGCAAGTCACGGTGCGTTTCAATAATGCTGCCGTTGTTCAACGCCACTGAACAATTATCAATGAAATATTCAATAACCGCAATCGGCGAAGATTGGCTAGAATCGAACAGAAGAGGTCCGTTGACCCAGATCACGGCTTGACTATTTCTTGTGAAATTGCTTTTGTGAAACCAAAGTTGAGTATGACGATTGCGTAACAAAATGCTGCCGTCGGCACGGTAAAAACTTGAATAATGTATAGCAGAGACACCGTATTGATTGTTTTCAATGTTGCAAGCTCGCATGTGCAGAAAAGGATCCAAATATTCAAAATTGTTCAAATGAAAAACGAGCAAAGCAATTCTGGCCGGGCCATAACTTCTCGTATAATGCAATTTAACCACACCGCCGGATGTTACAAAAGGGAATTCAATGAAATTGTCACGCAAACTGATTGTACGGCCTACTTCGCCGTGATCATAAATGAGCACATTTTCATCACTGCTATTCGAAGGTCGATTGACAAGCTGAATACCAATACGTCCAAAATTCAACGACGTTCGAATAATCAGCTCATAAGCACAATCCTGTGCAAAGCTGCCATCGCACGCTGAAGCTTTGGCAACGATAAATCGACGCTGCTCTCTCGACGATGGAGTCAACTGAAGCTCCTGAAATACATTGATAAAAAGAAATAATAATTTAAAATAGTTGAACAATTTAACATTATGCCATTAAAAGTGATATTTTTTTTTTAATGGAAAATTAATGATTCTCACCGTTACTGTTCTACTGGGTATGTCGACAATAGTGCTGTCTTGATAAGCAGCGTCACTGCGTCGAAGCCATGAATAGACATCGCGTTGAGTTTTACGCGTTAGCAAAGGGTTGAACCTCAAACCAGCATTTTCGTTGTCGATCAACGTTACATTTTCCAAAGTGAGTCCGGCTGATCGAAGTCGCAGACCGTGTCGACGATTTCTCATGAATATACAGTGAGCTAATTTGGGCTTTTTCACGGGATCATTGTACAGAATATCAACTCCGGTCCAGAAATTGTCTCTGACTGTCAAATGTTCAAAAAGATGATAATTCCAGTCGACTTGAAAAGCCGCCGTGAACAAAGGTTGTCGAAAGTCCAGCAGGCCAGCTTTTTCAATGATCAAATGTCGAATGGTTGTCTGACCAGTGACCATTGCTGGATTGGCCAGAAGTGAATAACGTACACCGGCCCATCTCGGTTCCACACACCTCAAACCGACAATGTCTGTAGGCTTGCAAGAAAGATGCACTGATTCATTTCGACCGTCGTGTCGACACTTGGTGATGTCGTATTCCAATTCTTCGCAACGAATGTTGTCCAAAATTATCGGCAAATTACCAGCCGGTGGATAAACTACCCAATTTTCCAAAAATTCCGGATCCAACACCATTCCAAGTTGATTGCAGGCAACGGCAGCCAAATCCACTGTCCAACTACGATTGCACACCGTTCCCCATTCACCGTCGATGAACACTTCAAGTCGTCCACTTGCGGGTGCTATTGTCGACCTTTCGGAATCGTCTTGCACAAGGCGCACATTCGATACAGTGGTTGGATCTCGTTTGGCCAAGGTGAACAAAATTGGCTCGCTGCTTCCTTGATAATCCGCTCGAAGCAGCTCACCTTGCACAAGCATCCCGATACCGTCACCAAACTGCAGTACAGTGCCAGGTTGCAAAGTCAACACTGCACCAGGCGACACGTGCAAATCGTCGACAACGGTGTAAACGCCTTTCATCAAGTCGGTGTTCTCATAAATTGTGCCACCAATAACGTACGGATGTGATGCACTTCGAAATTGGCGAAAAAAATTCATCAATTCGGTCATTTTTGGATTCTGCGAATTGCACACCGCCGCGTAAGGGTTGACGTCGAATCGAGCAAGCGTGTAACGCTTGAATTGGTCGAAAATTTTATACATGAACGATGCCGGTTGGGTGTGGCCCCAGTTATTTTCACGAGCATCAATAACACGAGAATGATCGTCTAAGTCTGTCGCAATTTCAAATTCTGCTTTTGGATTATAAAAACAATTGCGCCTGAAAAAGTAAAATCATGCAAATTAGATTTTGAAATTTAAGTTAAATTATAGGTTATTAAGGTTCAATAAATTATTTACAATGTACAATAATATATTAAAAAAAAACAGTTTATAAATTCAGTCAAACAAAAATTACCTGAGCATAACGTTCGAAGATGAAACAATCATCGCAGCGTGTGGAAGGGTACGAGTGTTCAGCAGTGGAAATGGATTGATCACTTCGTTTTCTTTTATCTCATTTTGCATGTGGAATGTAAGATTTTGCACCGGTGAGCCGTCATTCAAGCCGACGTTGACGATGAAAAATCCTCTGTTGTATTTCATTTGATTACGCGTTATTGAAACTTTTGCCGGCAAGTGAAACAGTTGAGGATGTTCACGATTGCGAATCAAAAGCACAGCTCGTTGGTTGCGTATGAATCTATTGTCGTTGATATCCAAACGTATATTGACAGCCGGTTGTACGCGCACGCAGAAACCACTGGATAGTCGACAGACTGAGCCGCTTATTTCAACTTCTGTAATTGGCTGCTTTTCACGTTGACAAGAGTGATATTCAAAAGAGGGATGATAACGATTGCCAACCATTTCCACATAGCTGATGATCACTTTCGGATCACCTAACCAATAATTGGAATCGCTGGTGCAAAAATTGCCAACCAATATTCCACCCCACCAATTTTCTTCAACTTTGGTCGGCGTGTAATCGGTATTCGTCGCCGGTCGACCTTTGAACACCACTTCCTGCTTGAGGGCTAAAAATTTTCCAAGCAAACTTTGATGCAACGCAAAGCCGCGCATCCTGTTCCGGCTCAGCTGAGTGCCGTTGATCACTGCAGAACCGCCAGTGTAAGTGATATTAATTCCATCTCCCCAGTTGTCCAATATTAAGCTGTTATTGACCCAAATATCTCCAACTCCTTCACAAACATGCAAACCAGCTACGTGCTGATTTCTCAAAATGGTGACATTGTTGATAACAGTTCTGTCACGCATATTTTCCACATACACTCCTGTTCCAAAATTGTCGGTAATTCGAGAATTGCTTACATTCAATCCATAGAACACCTGATCTGAAAGCAATTATGATTGCTGAAAAACTATTTATTCATATCCCACGTACAAAGTCAATCCACTTACCTCCAAGACTGGCATGAATCTTCATCACAACATTCACATTTTCATTCAACGTAATATTGGACCCTTCGCTTCGAAGTCCAATCCACAAACTTCCTCCCGTGTTTCTGATATAGAAGAAAAAAAAAACACTTCAAACTTCTCAAATGAACAAACAATTTTCAATTGCACTTACTGTGCTTCCACCGTCGGAGGCATGTAACCATTGAACACAGGTATTTTATATCTAGGAAATTTGCACAAATCTTGGCCCCGAGTTGAATCGCACACGTATAAAAACAATTGAGCATCATTATTTAATAAAGATAAGCCCGTCATTTCCAAAAATTGAATGCTGTACGTTATTGGTAGGCGACGTCCAAAATCCAAGCTCTAAATAAATTGAGCAATTATTAAATATTACTTAGTTATGTTTAAAAGTTGTGATAATAAAAAAAAAAGAAAATTTAGTGTTTTCACAATAATCCCAACTTAAAAAAAATTTTTTTTTAATCTTTTTATACAACATCTGCCAATCAATAACAACAAATATGTACGTTCATACATGTCCACATTTTTGCAATATAATTTCTTTGTAATTTTTCCTTTGAAAATGTTATTTGATTAGAATTTAGCTAAAATATATTCCATTTTATTCATTATAATTGCTCTATAAATAAAGCAATAATTGAAACAACTGCCCGGAACAGGTGCCTGAGAGATTCTACTGCTTGCTAACTTCATCATGATCATTTCCGGCTCCCTCGTGATTTAGCCAGAGAAAAGCAGAAAAAAATTGACCACTGTGTACAATTAGCTTCCTGGCAGTAGAATACACTGACAGAGTCAAATAAATTGCGGTCAGCTGAACGGGCCGGTCAAATGATCGACAGCTGACGACCCACGCAACAACACAAGTCCACTGTGGGTCACTGCTTTGTCCTTCAATGAGGACACGGGCATTTTCCCATACCGTCACAACTACACTCCACTGTAGACTTGGTGAAAAAGAACATTGTACTCTATCAGCATTTGCATTCAATCACTTTATAATTTACTTCAAATGAGAATATAAAAACGCTCTCTCATTCTAAGCATCAGGGTCGCGTCAGCAACGAAAGTAGTGGCTATTTGAGGAAATTTATTACTTTTCTCATGATCACCAATGCCATAAACTTCAACAATATATCTATTTATCCATACACATGTACAACGCGTGCAGTTGTTACACATAAATAAAAATGAAACATACATATAGATGATTGAAATAATTCTCCCGAAAAAAGAACAATCGACCGAAGATTGAAATGAACACTAACTAATATGCTGAAAATGAAAAAATATAATTTTCCTAAAACTAATGAACAAAAAAAGAAAAAAGAAAAAACAATAAATACACTGCTAGTTTTATGTTTGGAAAAATGTTTGCTAACAACAATAATATCTTCAAATATCTGACTTGAAATTATTTCAAATGTTATAAATAAAACGCCCATTCAACAACAACAAAGCAATTAATTATTGAACAATATTACAATTGCTTACCACATAACAAGGCCAATTGTTGGTTTCTGACAAAAGTGTCGTTGAATTTTTCAAATGAGCAGCATAAATTCGTGGAAACCATTTTCGTTTAGAATTGAATTCATGCTGTCGACAGATATCCATTTCCGGCGTTTCAGGTTCGTAATAAACAACAGATTCTCGTCCAAATGGTTCATCTATTGAAGAAAACAAAAAAAAAATTTTTTTTTTTTGAAAATACTACAACTTGTTACAATTGACAAAACTTACCAATAACAGGCCGATAGGAAAGTCCAAGCTTTGGTCGAAAGTAAATTCCATTTCCATAATTGAACATAATTCGCGTTTCATTGATAAACAACCGTCCATCAGTTGTATTTTCAACAACAACACCGTGACCTGAAGTATGAAATTTAATTTTAAAATAATAAAGTACAGGCTTCTACCTCGATTGTGAGCAATTGTTGAATTTGTTATCTCAACAGGTCCATCTGGTGCAATTACCCGTATACCATCTCTTGCACTGTATTGAATGTCGACATAATTCATAAATGGAGGCATTCCCCGAGCAAGTATTGCGGCAGTGGTGTTCTGCAGTTGCCTTCACAAACAAACAGATCGTGTAGATCAACTGATAGCACCACAGTAATAATAATAAAGCTTTTTCATAAAAAAGAACCTACTTGTCATAACCGGCATACCAAATGTTGACATATTCCAATCGTGATCGTGATTCTTTTTTCGTGGCAATTCCGTCCAATGGCACGTAAAGCCAAGGAGCGTCTTGAAATTCAATTCCCTTCCAATGGAAATGCCATCCGTGGAACGACGGTGGACCCCAGCAGACCAAGCCCAAATCATCTTCACCTTGGCACAAATTTTCAGACAACTGTATTCGATCGGAAGTCCAATTGGTGCAGTGTTCAATTGTCTCGTGCGTGTCGTTGCATCCTGGCAGAGGCATCACGAACGGTCTGGTGTCGTTGTTGCGTCGATACCATTTCCAAAATCCACCACTGTCGAAGCCCATCGTTCGACAAGCAGTCTGATAATCCACATCTGTCCAACTTGAACAAGTAAAATAAGTAACAATACAATTAAATAAAATAAATAAATAAATGTTTGAATATGTGAACAATTACAAAATTGGAAAAAAATTACGTGATGGTTACAGAGATAAAAGTTCACTTTTCAAAATATTATTATATGCTCTTTCGCACTTGAAGGTCACGCACGCACACTGTACAAATCGATGAATATTGTGTGTACATAAAATGTTTCCTTGACAAATAAAATTTTTGAAAAAATCAATAAAAAAAAACAGAAAATATTTAGGCCACCGAGTGAAGTTATTTATGAAAATTTGGGTAAAGTGCAGACCACAACAGTGACGTGTGTGTACGTGAAACACACCGCACCGACCAACCCGCTAATAATATAAGCGAACGATTATTCCAAATATTGATAAGTGTGTAATAAAAAAAAAACCTTGACAACCTTTTTACAATAAAACAAAGTTGAACAGTTGGAAGTTCCGCTAAATGACAAAAAAAATGAAATATAATTATAATAATAATAATGGCACATATTTATCAATTTGCTCACACAAACGCAGCAACAATCGCCACGTAACTAACTATAATCCATCTTTGTGTCAAGGTTATTATCTATCAGTTGAAAGTTTCGATCAAATTGATAAGCAAGATAAATATTTTTTCTTCTTCGGCAAAATGAACAGAAAGATCAGTTGAAAATAAATTGGAACTGCTTATCAAACAATCAATTCGTTAAATCGAATATTGAAATTTGCTATATTTACACGTTTATATAGCGGTTGTTTGCTGTAAAAGAGCGAATGAAAACGAACCAACTACTACGAGAATAATGAAAAATGATAAAATGAAATCAAATCAAAACAAATACTGTACTGATTGTTGTTACTGTGAGAAAAGTGGAAATAGAAGAAGAAGCAAATGTTTTTTTTCTTTGGCCGAAGCAAACACAAGCAACTGATAGCCTAAATTGACATTGTTGAAAAATTGGAACACTAGGCGATCTTTAAATCTGAGTATAAAATTTGAACTGAACAACCAACCATAACTGACCTTATTCTATTTGAATAATATAAAAAGAAATTAATAATTGAAAGAGATAAAAGAAATTTCTCTTTCTGATCAACTGGTTGTGATAATCAGAGATTTTACCGTTTCAAAAACTTGTACAATTCTGTCATCCGAAAAGTGGGACTTATCGTAATAAAATGATTGATTAATTATGTGCAAAGTTAAAACAACGGACAGACAGACAGGAGGAGAAAAAAAAATTCAAATTCAAAAATAATGATAATCAAGTGCAAAATCAAAAAAAGTGAAAAAGGTCTTACTTGGTCATCATCGTACATACGGCTCGCCAGCGTCCATTGTGCAGCACTTGTAGACGACCTTGTCTGGTCGATGGTCCGTCGACGAGACGCAGATTTGGAAACGAGCTTTCGTGTTCCAGCTCTTGGATCGGTGTCCTCCATGGCAAGAAGTCGATTTGCAAGTATTTGTTTCCCTGAAAGTACAACGTTCGTACAAATCGTACTATAAAAGTGTTAGCCAGTTTCTACTGTGCAAGTTTCAAGGTTAAAAATGGAAAATTGGGCGTGTCCGCCTGTTGGGAGTAGAAATCAAATAACAACAACAAGAATAATAATCCGAATAAGCAGAGTTGAGTTGGTTGCTTGAAAATAACAAGTCAACTGGAAAGGTTGATGAGCAAAACAAACAAACAAACAAACAACAATCAACTTACCACGGCTTTCAAGACGCCTTGAACGACCACACCAACTCCGGATGCGAAATACAATTGTACACCTTGTTCGATGGTGAGCACAGCTCCGGCTTGTATCAAAATCGGCTTTGTCACTTTGTACGGTCCATCTTGATAATAAAGCGTATGATTCAACGTGTACGTTCCACCCGCTTCTTGAAAATGAGCAACAAGCTGTTGTTGTTGTTGTTGTTGTTGTTGATCATCGAATGTCGCTGTTGTAAATGTTATTCTGTTCAAGGTAACGAAAAGAAATACCAACAACACAGTACGCTTGGCCATATAATAATTGTACAATCAAAACGTTGGTCGTCGTGAACGAATAAATTTGACATCCAATAAATGCATCGATCAATATTTGAATAATTGAAATGAAGAAAAAGAAACAAGACAATTAAGTTTTCTTTTTCTTCAACTGCTTTTTTCTTCTTTCAATTTAAATACCACCAGCTTGTCTCGAGCTAGCTATTTCAGCTAGCGACAGCTTTGGCGGTAACTCATCCAACGTATTCTTCTCTCTCTCGTGTGTGTGTGTGTGTGTGTAAACAACAAGCAGACAATTCAAAACGAAGCAGGTATAAAAGCAGACGACGAACAACAAAAATTGACCAAAACTAACCGACCAATCCAAGTCGACGTTTGAAAAAGTCTTGCGGATTGTTATTGTAATAATTATTAATATGGTTGTTGTTGCTGCTGCTCTTATTGAACGTGTTCAACGCGCTCAGCATTAGTCCATTTCACCTGCCTAAGCGTCTACGTTGCCCTAGCAAAGTCGGAACGGTAGGCGGAGCTAGCAGTGTAACCAAATTGACCAATCAGCGATCACACCAGTCAGTTAGCTGGGTGATGACTGTTGCCGTTGTTCACCTTGTGCAAAATTGATCACCGCCGATCGAAGCATTTGCATCACTAACACTGGACCGGACCGGTTGCAATGCAATGGAACAAACAGTAACCCACAAATAACCGGGTTCTCTATTTATTGCTTGCTTGCATGCTTGCTTGCTTGATTGTGATGCGCACACATACCGCATCTACATCAGAGTTGCTGCTGCTGATTTTAAACTCCAACTCCACTGCACTGCCTGCCGGTGGTGTGTATCAGTTGCGGGCAAGTTTTCAAGAGGCCGTTTTTGAAAACCACTTCGATTTGTGAACTGTTTGCGCAAGGCCAAAATTGCAAACCAGCCGCCAATGAGTCATCAAATTTTCCACTCTTCCTCTTCAGCTAACAATGTTGTAAAATCGCATAAAACTACATCGATACAAAAGTTTGTCACAATCACTGTACTGTAATTGAATAAGAAATTACTTTGGAAATTCACGTTCGAAATTGTTTTGTTTTTGTTTTTTTCATCTCGAACCTGACCGACAGAAACTGCGTGGGCGTCAAATCTGCAAACTACATACACGCTGCGCTTAATCTACACTGCGCACGCGCAGTATGTGTTTGCTTTTCTGATTCCAACATGTACACAAATAAAATTGACTGATTGATTTACTTTCATCGCTAAAATTATTATCATTATTATCTATTTTTCAAAAAGACAAAAGAGAACAATTGAAATGTCCAAATCGAATATGCAAATAATTGAGAATAGAAATTGATCGCACAACAATAGAAGGGTGGGGATATTTTTATTTATTTATTTATTTATTTTAGTTTTCAAATCTTAAAAAAAAAGGAAATTCAATTGAGCAACAACAATGACAACAATTTCGTTGAATAGCTTTGGGATTGGGTTGGATTGTCAGTCAAATGCAAATGACCTCAACCTGTTGTTCATGTCAGCTCTTCAACCACAACAGCAATAATAATAATAATGATTTTTTTTGTAGTCAACATTCAATACACACCACAATTCTACAGTCGCACAAGCTTATATCTATCTGTCTCTATCTATCTACATATACTGAACGCCTAGCTGAAAAGGTCACGCTTCAACAACGGCAAGATGAATGTTTGTTTACTCACCCACTCGTGTGCACAACAACCCAACTAGCCTACTTTTGAACTATTTTCAATTCAAACAAAACCTCATCATCCGACAACTATTTTTTCAGTATTATTCAAAAATTTTATCACAAATAAATACATAAATCATTATTTTTACATTATAATTCATCAATTGAATATTAAAATATAAAAATTCATATCAGCTAACTGTAAAATTGGTTACTTTATTATTATGCGAATTGTGAAAATTGATGAACAAAATTTCATCTTATTATAAATAGCTTCAACAGGAAAAACAAACAAGCAGCGGAAAATAAAAAACAAAAAACAAACAAACATACTCTGTGTGGTAATGGTGTCTGATATATGTAAATTAATGTTGATAAGAATGCACAGTTTTTTTTCACGAACAACATCTCTTTTGAGAATAATGACAAATCACCAACAAGCAAGCACACGTTTGTTGACCAACAATTCTTGACGACGACTTTATGCAAATAGATCAAATATACAATCAAAGCATTCACAAGTGACGGCGGATGTGAAGCTGAATTTTTCCCACTTGCTTTCCTGACATCTGGTCTCAAATTCAACCTGTTGATTTAAAATTGTTCACATTAAAAAAACAAAAACAAAAATTTTTTGAATTAAATAAAAACTTACTAATTCGCGTTCCACCATTCTGCAACACATGGCATAACTTGCGACGGTACGTTGACCATCCGGCACTGTCCAAGACAGACAATATCCACGGCATGCATTCAACTGGACACGCAAAGGAATACAGCCGGGAATGTTGATAAGCTTTTCCACTGCTGAAAGTGAAACCAGTTGCGTTATCAATTATGCTCCTGTTCAAAAAAAATACCACTCCACTTGGAAATTGTTTCAAATTTTACAGTAGACGGATAAAACAAATTCACATAATTCAAGTACAACAAACAATTGTTGCATTGAAATTATTTTTTCAAGTTTTTGTTCAACTAGATTTCATCATTCAAAAATACAACTGCTTTGAATATTTTTTTCCAGATAATTTTTTTACTCTTCTTCCGCAATTTTATATAAATTTAATAAATAAATAAAACAATTTCTATTGACAAGTGAAAAATATCAGTCAACTTTGTCGAAAAAGTTAATTGCAATTTTACAGCTTTCAATCAAGTTTTCAAAGTTCACATTCAGCTTTAAATTTAAACGAAACGTACAAAAAGTCAACAAGTTCAAAGTGAAACGTAATTTTCACAGTTCAATCAATCTTAAACAATAAATTTTGTAAAGCTTTAATGTATTTAAATTTGATAAACAATCATACAAATTGTAAAAAAACAAAAACAAAAAACATACCAACGATTCGACAGTCTTGTTGGAATAGATTCAAATTGGATGAATCACCGCCGGCAGATTTCGTCCATGCTAATTTGGAAGATGAACTGCACATTATTGCGGAAATGAATAGTTCAATTAACAACAGCACAATTTGCCACATTATTTATGAAAATAAAAAAAAAAGCTTTTCCTTTTCAACAGGTAGTTAGGGATGTGATGATATGTTTGTTTGTTTGTTTTTGTATATACAGTATAATTTTTCCACATCCACAAGTAGAAAGAATCAAGTCGATAAAATTGCACACATCACTTCACCGGAAAGTGAGCACCGACCTGAAGCCCAGAAGGCAGTGTAATTAATTAAGCGAGAGTGATGATGCAAAACAGTCAAAGCCAATGATCGAACTTCAGGCAAACAGTGCGCAAAATATGATAAGAGAAATTACAGTGTTCAGAAATCCACATTAGACTGCTTTATCTTCTTTCAATTACAAAAGCTAATAATAATAAATCTCACTCTCTCTTCCCTATCATATTTCCTGTTTCAAATAAGAAATTAATTGCAAATCATTTCCACACACGACATATTATTCAAAATAAGAAAAATAGTAACAATCACTAGTTTTGAAAAAATATTGATTATTATGACATAATTTGTTAATAACGTACGAACGTAGATTAAGTGCACCTTCATCTCAAATAAGGATATCCATTTATTTTAGATTAAAATAATTAACATCTATAATTAAAAAGAAGAAAAGAAAAATGCATTTTGAAATGTACCTTTTTCTTCTTTATTAACAAAATCTACAATAAACCCATCTGTCATTTATTGTTAGATTTTCATTTCACACAGTTCAGCTTCGGCAGCCTAGTAATTTCAAAAAAAACAAAGTATATAAATCAAATAATCCATTTTCCATAGACGTGAACAACAGAACCGTAACTGTATCAAGCAAAAAACACTTGATACAATCAACGGTAATAATGATTTATAAAATACAGTATCAATGATAAGAGTAATCAACAATATTTTTTGAAAGATGAAAAATTAGTTACACATTCGAAAAAAATTATTCCATTTTAACAAAAAAAAATTTAATAATAATATAATGAAAATAAATTTCCAATTTTTGTTCAAAGTTATACGTGTTGCTTGTATTGTACCTGGCAATTATGTTGATTATGCATACCACATAGTGCCATTTGTAAATCAAGCTGACGTTGAAATGAAAACAAATGACGATGTCTCTGAAAATAATTAAATGCAGCACAACAGTTGACAAACGACATGATAATATCAAATTGTACGTACACTATTATTAAGTGAAAATTTTTTCATTTAATTAAAATGCGTACTTTAATCAGCGATATGATACATTACGCCCTGAACGTTCGAGTTCAGGATCGGCTAGCATGTATGCTGGTTTGTACATTATCAGACCACTTTCATTCGTATATGCCAAGCTAGAGTTCGGAAATGAAGCACTACGATCACCCAATGAGGTGAATCCTTTGTCATAAAGAGGGCAGTATGGAATGTTCAAATCTCGAAGAAATTTCCATATATCATGATAGGACCAATCAAGAATAGGCTTGATCAGTGTGTACTCAGGCCAATCTGAATCCGTCTTTTCAATGGAATGAACTTTGTCTCCGTAGGCGTCAGTGGATCTAGTACCCATGTAAATAACTCTGTAATGTGGCTGTGTTGAATGAAGTTCACAAAGGCGTTGTTTAAGATCTCCCTTGTATTTTATCATCCCAATACCATATCGTTCTTGGACTACTTGGATAAAGTTTTCCAATTCTTCAAAGCTTTCTTCAGGCTCAATGTAGACCAAAGAAAATTTCGACACATACCCCGGACCATAGACCTTGGAAAAGACGTAGTGCAACAGATGCAACAATACCGTACAGTCTTTCCCTCCGTTGAAAGACAACAAACATTCCGATATATCATACGTTTTGGTACATTGGAAAATCAAATTTATAGAAGCAAGAAGTCGGCAGTAAAATGGTTCCTCTTCCATGTTCATCATTTTTAAGTATTCGTTCATCTTCAGGACAACATCACGCCATGGCTCTGGATCATTTGCTAAATCCATTTCTGGATGCGTTTCATTCACCTTGTGAACATAATTTCTTCACTTAAAATATTAACAACAATATAATAATTAAACTTACAAAGATTACTGTTTATTTTGTCAAATACTATAATATTACTCTACTTGCCTTATAAAGAGCATTCTTATCAAATAATGGAAAGCAAATAACTTCACTCAAACTGTACAAACATTTTCATAAGATTTCTTGAGATTCAAGTACAAAAGTTTACACAACATTCCAATTACACGAAATATATACGTAATCAATAAAATATTAATTTAAATTAAAACGATATAACATTTTTATTTTGAAAAAAAAGAAAAAAAGTGTCAGTTCGGTAAATTAAACAAAAAATGGCGTCAAATTATTGATTGTATTACGATAAAATAGAATTGAACTCATGCATCATTATACTGTAAAATATACATTCGTGCTTTTGCTATTGGTAAGTAATAAACAGGAAGTTCTAATTACGTAACAATGTATTGCAGCATTAATTAAATTCGTTATTGTTACATCATGTATATTTAGACGCGCACGGAAATTTAATTGAAATTTAGTCAACAGCTGCCGTGGTCGAGAGAATATTTTGAAAACATAAAGTTTTACAATGTGGCCTGTGATGGTATTTGCCAGAACGTACGCCACATACATCATGTTTCCAGTCGCCTTCACAATAGGACTTATTGGTTACAATATCGAAAAGAAGTTTCGTAAACCGCAATCGTTCGACTATCTTGAAACTTCAGTAATAGAACGCCGACAACGACGACTTTTGGAAGAAGCACTGTCCACAGATCCGACCAATATTGCAAGTTTACAAACGAAAGAAGATGTACCGAAATCTAGCTTAGATCGAAATCCAACTTCTACACGCAAGAACTCATATTGGTGAAGATGTGGCTTTAATAAAAGGATACCTGTTTACGACTCAAGTAGGATGATCTCATTGACGAAGCATGTTTACACTTGACAAGCGCACAAAGCGACCGCATTCATTTTTTACAATAATAATACTAATGAAAATGAATTTTATGAACTAAAATGTTTTAATAATGGAAAATGCCAATACCTCATCTCATCTTATCTTATCTCGTTAAAATTATTTTTAAAAGCAATGGGAAATCATTAAAGAACATGACAAATTTATTCAAATTATAAGGAAATGAAAAAATATTAAAACTAAATGAACACTGACAATATAAATAAGCATGTAACACGATATTGATTTTTTAAAAACAAAAAAAGAAAATGCATACCTTTGAAAAGTTCCACAGTGTTTTATCGCTATTACTAGTAATCAAATATTCTAATTACAGTAAATAAAAAAAGATGTGCAAGTTCAACTAAAATAATAAAAATAGTCTACATTTAGAACTGTATACAATAGCCATCTCCAACATGATAAAAATAGCAAAATATCACGAAATTTTTTCATAATTTTAAATAAATCATTTACAGTCTTCAATGCGCGCAACTGCTTTTTTCAAAATACATTCTAAAGACGTTTAAGCATGAAGCGATATTTTAACATCATGTTTCACATTCGTCAGATTTATAATGCAATACTAACTTTTGTACAATTACAATAATACATTGTAAATAATGGAAAACTTTCTTTTTCACAATGCAATATCGCAATATAGAAATGAGAATTTCTTTTCTCATTCCTTTCTTTTTAAAGGCTAAAATTGATATTCAAGGTTAAATCCACAATGAAAAAATTTTTTTTATTATACAATAACAACTTGATGCATTTAATTTTCATACCTGTCACAAGCAACTTTTGCAAAGAATAAATAATTTTATTCAATGTTTCGTAAACTTATTCAGATACTAAAATTGCTCAATAAGAAATTTAAATAATAGGAAAAATGAGTTTTTTTTTCCTTTGTATGCACTTACATTTTCCACAGTGAATTTTTGCCATTCACTCCACTTTGCACCTATAAAATTGTACACCTACTGATAAACAGAAGAGAGATAGATGATACCTTCTGCAACATTCAAAAAGTAAACATAAATTTGTAAAAATATTTGCATACTATATTTAAATTGCACACTATCATACAAATAAAATGAAAGCTAATGATTTATAAACGTAAGAATTTCAAGTCTGTTCGAAACTTACTTTCCATCTTTACTCTTTCAATAATTTTTGAAATCAACAATGAATGAAGCACGTTTTCACGTAAAACATTTCAATATCTTGAATATATTCTTCTTTAAAAAAAATATTCTGAATTTGAATTTGAAATAAAAATACTGATTTCATATTTTACTGATAATTTTTTATCATGCTAATTTTCTATTCAAATTCCATCAACGGAGAAGAGATGATTTAAAAGCATAAAATAAGTGAAATTCAAAAGTTAGCACTAAGAAAGCAGTAAGCACATTTTCCCAGTTATAGTTTGACAGCATTTTCTGGGCATTTTGCAGTCTGAATCCACTGCACACAAGTTCTTAATAACGTTCACCACTCCAAAATACGGTGGGCATACACCAGGTCTTACGTTATTATTATTATTATTATTGTTGTTGTTGTTGTTGTTGTCGCTGATGTCATCACTTTCACTGTCTAAAAATAAATGAAAACATACACAACCGAGTTCAATTTCAATTTTATATGCAAATTTGTACAAACATACCATAATTGGGTAAAAGACATTCTTTTCCAGTTCGAGTTGCGCAGCACTTTCTATTACCATTGCAATCAGAATCGCGAATGCATCGATCGAACAGTTGTGCTTCTTGCGCTCCATAAAAACGTGGACATTTTCCTGGTTTAATTATTATAATTGGTTTCGTTTCTATAAATAGATTAAACAAATTTAGCTTGGCACTTTGCTTTGAATCCAATTCCAAAAAGTTCACCTTCTTCAAAACTTTCACTTGGTGACATGCATGCTCTTCCAGAAACAGTATCACAGCATTTCTTATTACTTGTGCAATCTGCGTCATTATTGCAACGATTGAATGCCCGTGGAGAAATTATTCCATACACCGGTGGGCAAAAGCCTGGTTTTACTTGTTCTATAAAACAATGAAAAACCAAATAAAAAGTTCTCTTCAAAATCTCAGCCAGCTTAGTAAAATCTATGCAGAAACAACGTTACCAATAGAATTTTCATCGACCAACAGACAAAATTTGCCACTTCTAGTGGTGCAACATTTTCTACTGCCTGGACATTGGAAATCTGATTTGCATCGATCAAACGAATCCTCATCCGGAATACCATAAAATATGGGACAGGTTCCAGGTTTTTGTTGATCTATAAAATTAAATTTTCATGAAAAAAATTCTACATTTTAAAAGTATTTCTTTCATTAAAATGCAATACAGAATAAATTATAAAAATATTATTATTATCAAGTACATACTGGGATTAGTTTTATCCGGAACGAGGCATCGTCTTCCTTTTACCGTATCACAACATTTTCTTGGTGGTGAACAATCAGCATCCCGTTGACAATGATTCGTTTTAATGCCACCATAATCATTGTAAAATGCGGGACAAACACCAGGTCTCATTTCTGAAAAATAAAAAGAAAAAGAAATTACTCACAAATATATAACTTTTATAATAGAATATATTTTTTTTCCAAACAAATTATCACTAGCTACTGATATAACAGAGAAGCTTACCATTTGAAGTTTCGACAGGAAGCATGCAAGCTTTACCAACTACAGACATGCAACATTTTCTGTCGCCAGAGCAATCTTCATCATTCCAACAACGATCTGTGTATTGGACATCCGGGTCAATTGGAACAGGCAACCCAGGACAAGTGCCAGCTTTCCAAGCCGATGCTAAAAAAAATACTTTGTTCAAATAAAATAATAATTTCAAACAAGTTTCCAAGTGTATATAATATAATTTTAAAATTAAATAAAAGCAATAAATTCATTCGTATTATAAGATTGTTTAAAAAATAACAATAAAAGCACAACAATACATTTAATAAAAGATTGAAAAATAAAAAAGATTTCTCCTCACCTGATAAGTAGAAAGAAGTGATCAATGTTGTTGTAATGTAAAAAATTTGGAATGTCATGTTTAAAGTATGAAATTAATAAATAATTCAAGTTGAATATTTTTAAGCAGACACTTTATAAATGCGTTGTGCCGTCAACTACTTTACAATAGCAAGTGTGAAGGCAAATTCAAACACTATTTCTTCAGATGCTGCGGTAAAAATATTTTATATTTGAAGATCCGGTTTCAAATCAGGCCAAAGTTGCTATTTTATAAAATACTAAACTAAGCATGCACCTTTTCCGTTTTGTTTTGTTTTCAAAACAGTTCAATCAGTAGCTGCTGCTGCTAACCTGCGACTACTGCTTCCTGTTGTTGGAGAATTGTTGTTTTTTTTCGTTGAATCATAATTTCAAATTGTAATTCAAATCAGGTTAATTCATCAGTTTAAACATTAAAAAAAAACAATATCTATACATACATACGTCAGATATAGTTGATTAATATTACAGACCGTTACAATTATACAGCAAGTTGTAGTTGCTGCTGAATCATTTGAACGGTTCATTGGGATACTTTTTGTTCGCTCCAATAATTATGTAATTGATCACGCAGAGTTATTTATTCATTTCAAGCAAATCAACGTGAGCGAATCAACTTTTATAAAGAATAATTTTTCCACATTGATAAATTAAAATATTTCACAAAAAAAAATAATTTCAAAATTTTCAATTAATGAAGAAGAAGAGAAGAAAATTAAACGCATTAAAATATTCAATTCATTAAAATGTACTACAAGAAGTGCAGCAAGTTTATGTCATCAATATAAAGTAAAAGGTAATTAGAACAGCATTGTTTTTCTAAACTTTTAATAAATTTACAATTTTCTTTTAATTGTAGGGTAAAATTAAAAAAAATAATAAAATAAATTCATCGATAAAACTTCACTGTCAGCTGCGTTTTGCAACGAATATTCACATGAAAGAACAATTAACAACGTAGGCATTGCAAAATTAAAAAAAAAAACTTTCATAGTGAAAGCTTGTTTGTATAAAGAAAAGCACAACCAATTATGACTCATGATATGTCATTTTATTCAAATTTTATCGCTGCATTGATACAAAATGTAAAATGAATGCAATCATGGTCAATTATTTCCCCGTCTCGTTTTTAACACTGATTTATTTTTCATTTCATTCATAATGTTAAAAATGAAAAAAAAACGACATAAATAACTTTGCTGTAATTACTATAAATATCTTCTCAAATAAAAGAGTTTTTTCATTTAAAAAAATGATAAAATTATAATGTATTTTTTTTATATACGGAAAACATGCCCACGCAGTCGATTGATGATGATCACAATCAATGCAGAAAATAATAAATTCAAGTAACAGCACCTGATTATGGTCAGTCTAATAAATCAACAGTATGACATTTCAGGTTTTGCAATGAAAGCAGCTTATCTAGAAATAGACGCACCCTAAATGAACATGAAAAGTGTCTCATAACTTGTTGTCTTATTGCTTGCTTGCTTGTCACAATTAATCTTAAAAGTGGAATTAAGTTTTAAATCGAATTAAATTCAGTCACTTTTTTTTACTGCAATCATCATTTTCACACTATTGTAAATTGAAAGAACATTATTCAAACTTGACAATCATCATACAATCAAAAGAGGAACGATATCAGTAATAAAATAGGGGAAAAGTTAACTGTTTACGTTTGCCTTTATTCATTACAGTCATATCTTTTTCAACAATCACATCTTCGTAATGTCATTAAATAAATTAGCAAAACTCTATTTCGTAGCAGAAACTATTGAACAGATGAATATTGTTTTGAATATTTTCTCTGATCACTGATTCAACAAATTTTTATGATAAACAAATAAATACGTAAGTGCATGTGCGTGTGTGTGTGTATTTGTGCTTTATTAAAATTATTATTTAATTTAGACAGGCTATCAACCGTACATCCCATCATATCCGAAACCTCCACCATACCCGCCGTACATGTCGGGATAATCGAGGAAGCCACCACCACCACCACCACCGTACATATCAAAAGGCATGCCTGCCATCATAGGCATACCCATAGGATCTCCAATCATAGGTGCTCCCATTGGTGCCACTGGCATGCCTGGACCTGGCATACTTGGACCAAAGGAAGTCGGTGCAGGCTGTGGTGGTACCTGTCCAACTGTACCGCCACTGTATCCGTATGGGAAAGTACATCTCGACCTTTGATTAATAGTGCAACATTTCAAATTGTAAGCACAGTCAATATCTGTATCACAAGGTGGACCGGCAACAGGATTATTTCCAGCAATTTGCCATGGACAAGAGCCAGGCTTGGTGTGTTGACAGCACAAGTCATAGTAACAATAGTAACCTTGTGGACATCCGGTTTGGGTGCAGTGCTTCAATGCATGAGACCCATCGGGGCAAACACCTATACTGAAGAAAATTTAACCAATCAACAATCACTGAAACCTGGCAATTTATTATTTTTTTGTCAATGCCTGAAAATTCGTTAATAGCTGCTGGTGGTTGGGGCAGGGTGCCCAACAGTGGTGGCTGTTGACGCATCTGTATTTTAGGCAATTGTTTTAAATCGTCTGATTTTCCCTTTTTCTTAACTACGTCACGAAATTTTACACTCCGCTCCTTTTGGTGAGAGTTCTTTGATAACGTGCGAAGAGGTTCGACGACAAGCAACAACATTACAAACGCCACCTTTTGCATAACTAACAGATAAAAATATTTTGCATCAGTGCACTTATATTAATTTTTATTATTAAAAAAATGAATAAAATATAAAAAAAATACAATTGGCTGAACAATTACTTATTTAAATTAAAAGAAAAATAAATATTCATATTCAAAATTGAAAATTCTTAAACTGAAATAAACAAAGCTTTCATTGTTTTCTTATTCTGCAACATTTGTAATCTTGTAAAATGAAAATTTACATAAAGTTTCCCTTGAAGTATAACTTGCCTTTTGCTTTTATGCAAAAATAAAATATTGAACGCTACTGCTATTGTTAATTTTTCGTTCCAGCTTATTTCACCTTAATTTCAACTTGCTCGTTCTTTCTAACTGCACATGAAAAAAGATAAGAAAAGAGAAGAAAAAGAATTTTAATAATAAACAAATAAATCATCTAATAAATAAAAATTTAAATATTAATAACCAATATATATATATTTGCTTAATTTCGTCATAAATGAAAATTGCTTTGCTTCATTTTGTCGTGCAATAATAAAACTTATAATACTGTAGGATATAGAGAAAATAAGAACAAATAAATCATATTATTTTTCATTGTGAATTTTCTATGAGTATTCAATATAAATGATGCTATTTGAAAAGATATTTGAAACTATTTCAAGCTGTATATTGAAGCTAAAAATAGAAAAGTGTGGCTTTGATGATTTTATTTAACTCGGAAAAGTTGAAATATTTATTTTCAAATAATTTATTTATAATTTCAAAGAATAACAATACCGTTTGATAGAGCAGTGAATTGAAGAGCAACAAATTGAAATAATTTTCCTTTCGCTTAGATAGATGCTTGTCTGTCACTGATGAATAATAAAAGTACAAAAGTTGACTTTCTGCATTTCAAAGCAATAATAATCATAGTACGAATGATTTGATGTCATTTGATTAAATATGCAATTCAAAGGGATTAAGCAAACATACAAGGTAACCCTTAAAAGATACGTAAACTGATATACTGAAGCTCGCAGAGGTGAAGCAAATACGCCATGAATAATCTTTTTTTAACAACTGCCATTTGAATATTGTATTCAATACCAATAATGCATATTTAAATATTGAAAATTGTCATTTTACACTGACGAAAGCAAATACATTATTTTTGACTAATTGACTAATATCTTTCATTCATTGCAGAAAACAAATGGGAAAAAAATTTCTACAAACAAATTTATCTAATGATTTCATTTAAAAATTTCTCTATGACGTATGTTATAAAAAAATACAAATTTAAATAAAAATAAAAATAAGAAAAAACAAAACAAAAACATTTCTGATTGTGTTTTAATAATTTATTCAATATTATAATCTACGGATTAATTTAATATAATTACAATGATAAGTTTCGAAATAAATCATATCTTTTGAAAATATATAGTTTAAAAAAAACAAGCAATAGTTGAATTAAAACTATTAAAAAATAATAATCAAATACGATGAATCAATCAATGAATTCTTTATGGTAAAGTTGTATTGAATTTAAATGCATAATAAAAGCCAAAAAGCATCAGAGCATGAAAATTGTTGGAATTTCACTTGTGAAATAGTGATTATGCAAATGCCATACAACACGACTAAATAAATTACCGTAACATATTTCCATGATCTACGGATGGAAGAAAAATTTGAAACGAAAACTTATGCAAAAGGTTTCAATGACATAATAAATACTAATAATAATAATGATTTATAAGACAAAATCAATGCAGAAGAATTTGAAATACCAAAGTTGAAGAAAAATAAATATCCTTTACGTTGCAAATAATATGAACAATTTTAATTTGCATTACTACGCGCTACGACTGTATCGACAGAAAAAAAACATAATCTTACCATTGTTCTTTTTTATTTGCTGATTGTAGTAGATTTGTTTGATTTCATTTGCACTTTTCGTTTGCTCATTTCTTCACATTTGGCAAAATCATAAATGCTAAAAAAAAATAACAAAATCATTAATTTAAAAAAATTCCACTTTTGTATATATGATGTAAATATTGAAAAAGATGAAGGACAAAAGAATTTTAGCCGAGAAAACAAAATTCAACGTTCAATCACCAGACCTACTGATATGAACAGAATGCATTATCGGCCTATGCAAATTTATGACGCCACTGAGGCAAAATAAATGATGACCGTTTATCGTTTTAAATTAACAAAGAATATGAAAAAATTTTCTAAACAAAACGAAAAGAAACAACTGACTACATAACTATTTTAATTTTATTTTTTAAATAATGTTTAATTTTAACATTTCTAGAGCAGAATGAACAGAAAAGGAGCATTTTCAAAGTTGAATTATTTAAATAAATGTTGACAGTTCAGTGTGAAATTTTCCAAGAAAATAAATCGATCAAAAAGCATGAACTGAACAAAGGCAAATGTTCAAATTCATGGAATTCTAGTCACAGAAACGCTTTCAGTACTCAACAGTATATCAAATTGATATACATGACAGATATTATAAGTTTATCCATAAATTGTCAAAAAAAATGACAAATGTTATTAGCATTTCAAAGTATTAATTTTTACATTGTTCATAAAAAGATTAAAAAAAGAGAAAGAAAACAACAACAACAATATCATTCGACAGACAGTCGCGAGAACGACTAAAGAGAAAACAATCATATATACAGTAAAAGTGAAAATTAGGATATATATTCAATAATAATAAAAACAAAAAAATTGCATTACTCAACTAGGTTGTTGATTTTCACAGAGATCAATGATATTTCGCAATCTGGAGTCGCCATTTTCAGCCAAGCAGAGTCGACGCAAGTCGTGCAAAAGCTTATCTTGGAAAGAAGCGTCGCCAGTGATCGGATAATTTGAATAACGTCGACCGACCATCGCGTTCCAAGTCCAAGTGAGACCACGCTGTTTGGGCTTGGCCACGCTGACCATTGCCAACATACCGCCAGTGCAGTGGACGAATTGTTTCGTTGACAATCGATTCAACTGTCCCGAGTAGCAGTGGAATGGCAAAAAGCCAAAACGACCCAAAATCTGACTAGCCACATTACGGTAGAGACGTTCGTTCAATGGTTCAACTAGCTCTTGGTTGAACGGTACAAATATTGGATTGCGAAACGGATCCGCATCTTGGTTTTCGCTCAACAGAAACGGTTCAATGGGCACTGGAACCAAGTTCAATCCAAGAGGAAAACTGCGACGCCAAAGCGCGTGCACCAGATCGCCGACAATATTCCCAGTGGCAGTTAGCCAACGCATGTGAATCTCGAACGCTCTTTGCGGACAAAACACAGGACTAACCAGCACGTCGCACCATTCTTGACGATTGCTCCGCTGGTTCGGGTCCACATCCAAGCGGTAGTTGTTCAACTGCGAATCGTTCACTTCTTCCGCCTCTTGGTCCAAAAGTTTCACGGCTGAATTGGAAAATCTCGTCTCAATCAGCCAACAAGGATCCACCGCGTTGGCATTCCATTTGGTATTACTGTCGTCGAAATAGTACAAATAGAAGCCATAATAGAATTGCGACCTGCACTTGCCGCGCACTCCGAGCAACAATTTCCGGCCGACCAACAACCGGCACAGTTCCACCGCGTCGGATACAGTGGTGACGTTGTTCACGTTGCGCATCATCCAGTGAACCAGCGTCGCACTGACCACTGTCCTCGACGGCAACGGTGATTGGCTAGATTCGACCGAAATCTGAGCCGATGCCACTTTGGCCATCCGTTCAAATTGGTTCGCATCAATTCGCCTGGCCAATTTCACTTCCTCGTGCACAGTGTTGCCAACTCTTCGCAAACGGTTGATCATTTCCAAAAACCGTATGAACAACGAACACATTGCCAAGTTGGATTCCACACTACGACGTTCTGACCATTTGAACAAATCATACGGCGGTGAACTGTTCTTCATTATTGTTTCAATGACCGGCCGGTCGAAAGGTACCAACATGAATCGACCTTCCAAGCATTCCACATTGTTGCCCAGCTCATATTCATCTCCGCAACCGCACAACGTTGCCACGTGATCCCTGCTTGACCAGTCGATGTTGGCAATGCGACTGCAACAAAATACTGTCCCGTTTGTTTTATACCCTTCTACATCAGGAGCCTAAGAAAATTACAAACTATTGAATATTAAAAAAAACAAAAACAAAAACAAAACTACAATTTTTCCCATACCAAAAGCTCGTAAGTGTATTCAACGTTCTCATAGCGTAGTGGAAAAAGATTCGGCTTCAACGTAATTGTGCTGAGCAAACTTCCTCGCAAAATCACAAGATGGTACAGGACACCTAGCCCGAGTAAGCATTGTTTCTCTGGTGGATCTCTGAAAAGACTGGGCACAACCGGTGCCAGAGTTGTCCTGTATGTAGCTTTGTCAATTTTGACAATTTGAAAGCCGAGCAATAATCGTTGAGCAATGAATTCATCGAACAAAGCCAAACGTCCATCACTGTACATTGCATTTTTCCAACGTCTCTCTATGCCGAAGTGAATTTGAATTGTGTTTTCACTGACGGAGTAATTTGCTTTCAGTATTTCAGAATCTGGAAAAAAATCAATCGTTATTGGCAAACATGCTGGAACAGTGAGCGATTTCCAATCGACGCCAATTTCCAACTCTGGTATCCATCTTTGTTCGCCGGTTGCACCCCAAGCCCATATGTACTGTTTACCAAGTCCAGCACCAATGTGGGAATCGGCATCAATGTGCAGTCCATTGGAAATAACTATTTCGGCATGATGGTCGACAAGTTCTTCGGAAGTGAGTTCCAAATGACGACCATAATAGATGACCGATTTGCCACGTATGAAATGATGCGGCTGTTTATAGCATCCAAATGAATCGACTGGAAACACGTGTATCCAACGCCTTCGTTCGGCCGAAATAGGAATCGAATATTTGGACGGTATGAAAGGATTCAGCCCCACCGCTTCGTCTTTAATATCGATTACATTCTCAGCCTTGGAAGCACTGACTCTTCGACTCTGAGCTGCACTAGAGTTCCATCTGTGTCGGCCGCTCATCGGCACGTGACTTCGAGGTACGTGAGTTCGGGTCTTCAATCCACTGACAGGATCCACAACAATTAGTACTTGAGAATATTCGTGATCCAACTCTTCATCTTCGTTCTCATCATCGAGAGGCTTTTGCAGCAACCTGGCTGCGTCGTACAAATCATACGGACCTCTTTCTCGACCTCTGGAAGCGTGGATGACAAACGAAGGCGGCTGAAGTCGTACACTCGGCATCACAGGAACATCGCGCAGTTTCAATCGTGATTTATATGCGCAAACTGACAGAGCATGTTTGGCCGGCTTGTAATAACTGACGTTCATCCAAAATGGAGCAATGTACAATTCTTTGAGCACTTTGCCGCTCAATACCATCTTCATTTCAAAACGCTTGTCAAGATTAAGCACAAACAAAGGCACAACATGATAAGGCTGCTCGCCAAGGCATACCAAATCAACAGCCGTACCGTAATCAAGACAACGTTGCCTGGTAAGCTGCACTAGATCATTGTCGACGTGAAAAATTCCAGAACCAGGAGTAATTACCAAAATCATTTGGCCAGTTCGTTCGAAACTGCGATTTTTGTAAAACTTTGTAAAATAATTCAGAGGGATATTCAACGATTCGAGAATGTTACCCGTGGACGAAGTGGTATTGTTACCTTGCAGTTTCAGTTTCATCTCACTTGATTGGATAATTTTCGAAGTGAACTGAGCAAAGCCGATTCGAACCTTTTCCAAAACCCATCGCCAATCGTCAAATTGTTCATTTTGTATGATCAAATGATAAAAATCTTGATAATATTCACCATTACCATTTTGCATCATCTCTTCATAAACTTCAGAAGGCAAATTTTTCAGTTGTTCAGTATTGTAAAAGCAACGCGAAAATAAAACAATACTAACAAAGTGGGAACAATTCCGCTCATCCCATTTTCGAAACAAATCTGGCAAAAAGCCTTCTAAACATTTTTCCGCGTGCAAATCGCCTTCATTATCAAATTCCCACATCTCTTGGCTCATTTGGATCATTATGTAAACAAGGGCACTGCTGGAACGTAATACAATTCTTGTATTTTCGTTGACATACCCGGCGTTAACTCGTTCGCCAAAACGAAACATCTCTTGCACATAAACCCTCATACCGCAGTGTTCGATTTTCTTGTTCAAATAGACACACGTGTTGACAATCACTTGGCGTAGACGATAGTAATCTGAATTGCTTATGTATTGCTCTTTGACATACAATTCCAACACATCCAAAACAACCGAATTGATGTTCACCTTCCGAACAACAACGTCGCCATAATTTCTCAGATGAAATATACTGGCTAAATTTTCGTCCACGCTTACTGTATTTCCACTTTTGCAAAGAAATTCCATACAACCGCCGCGTGCTTGAACCAAAAGCCGATTCAATGGTGCATCATTATGGTAAATTTCAACCACATCACCGTTCTTCAATTCTGGAAAATCTTTAATACTATACCAAAACTCCATCTCCGGAAGTTTTGGATCTCTTTTATGATACCACAATTTGAATATTTTACCAAAATTGGCATTTTCCTGAAAATAATTTAAACAACGCATTACTTTTTTTTGTTAATACTTGCAAAGATCAAACGGGTTAACTTCCCTTAATTTAAAAATTTAAATATTTTTCAGCAGCACACCAATAAATTACAAGTGCTACATTCTATGACAATGGTTAATAAAAAAATTTTGAACAAAATTCTGCTCTTCGCTGAACTATTAGCAATTGCCGTGAAATAATTTAACTTTAAAACTTATTATTAATTTTTATATTGAAAACGTAATATATTACGTAATAACGTAATAAATTATACGTAATAAAAACAGAGCAATGAAAGACAATTTACAATGAAAAATCACAAAAATCATCACTTCACCTGTCGATCATCGTTCATAACCACAATCCAATTTTTGAAGCTAAAATCTTTTTCCTTTTCCATCTGGCGCTTCACAACAATAAGGCACTTTAAATTTTATACCACCACTGACAGATTTTTTCAAAGCATTTTAATCTCTGAAAACAACACTCGTGTAAAATATAACATCGTACCACTTCAATAAACATATATCTTCTATAAATATATTAAAATATGTAATAAAATAAATATATTTGTTTTGAAAAAATTGCTCATGCTCTAAATAAGCAATAAGAACATAGCACCATCGAACAGATTTTTAAATTCAAACTGCATTCAAAAAATGATAAAATAAACGTGTTGTTTTGAGATGACAGCTATCGCAAAATGAAAATCAAGACTGTTTTTGATAAAAAACCAGAATATTTTCCCTTTAACAAATATAATTGTCATTATAAAATTTATAAAATGCAAAAATTGATATATTTTTTAAATAAAAAATCCATTTTAAGGTTTACTTTTTTAAATTTTTAACGTGCTTGTTACTTTAAGTTAACAATGCACTATAATTTTCTTCATTAACATACGCTGACGTTATATGGTTCATAACCTGATTAAACTTTTATTTTTGTTTACCTCTTATGTTATAGAAATATTGCAACAAATTTTGAATAAACAAATATGAAACTACTTTAGCCTAGGCATACGGTAATTAGTGAAAGAATTTTAAAATTGTGGTTTCGTTATAGTAGAATTCATTTTATAATAAAAACATTTTAAAGAATATTTTTTAAAATTTATTTAATCATTTATTATTATTTTTTATTTCTCAAACTGCCACCATTCTATTACAGTATGACATTATAAATTGTTGGCGATGTTTAATTAATTTATTGCATAAATTAAATGGAAATAATAATTTTAGAAAATAAATTGTAATTCAATATACAGAATTCAATTTTTTTTTTAATCTCTAAACTGACATTTTCATGGAATTACATGTACTAAAGCATTACTGTAGCCTTACTGTTCAAAAGAGAAGCAACTTTAATAAGTGTGTGTTGAGTATTTTCAATTTGTAATGGCTAAACATCATCCAGATTTAATATTTTGCAGAAAGCAACCGGGAGTAGCTATTGGAAGACTTTGTGAAAAATGTAAGCCTTACCTCTGGTTGTTCTTTTTCTTTATCGCATCTGTTTTAGGTGATGGGAAGTGCGTCGTTTGTGACTCATACGTTCGACCTTGTGCACTTGTACGTATCTGCGACGAATGTAATTACGGATCATATCAAGGTCGATGTGTAATTTGCGGAGGTCCGGGAATAAGTGACGCTTATTACTGCAAAGAGTGTATTCAAACAGAAAAAGATGTAGGCTTCATTTTTCTACTTTTCTGAAAAACATTTGTTATTGGTTTTTCTTTTTTTTACAGCGAGATGGATGTCCAAAGATTGTGAATCTTGGAAGTGCAAAAACTGACTTGTTCTACGAACGGAAAAAATATGGCTTCAAAAAAAGGTGACATTTTGCGGAACTGACGATATTATTGTACATCTGTCGTCAGTTTCCGCATTTACACATTGTACGTTGTACGTGAATTTGACATCAATTATTGTTTTGAAATAAAACTTATGCAAATTAAATTTTTATTCGCATTTTTACAAATTTCAACAGAATCAAAACATGTAATAAACAAGTAAATGAAGAACAAAATATCGCGTCACCATCGAGTGTTCGCCACCTGTACTGTAGGTTTATGCGAAAACTGTCACAAGACGAGATCTCCATTCAACGGTCAAGACAATGTATAGGAGAGATTCAAGTGCGCATTAATGATACCAAACAGTTCGGTTATCTGTGGAATTCGACCAACATCCAATTTTGACCACAAAGGTATATCTGCAAAAATGGAAAAAATCAAATATCAATGCCTATTCACATAAAACCTGTTTCACTAACCATTCATAAAAATTTCAAATGCTCCCGTTGAAAGCAAATAATTTTCGACTGCCGTACTCATGAAAAACAACATCAAACACGCAGATACCTACGATTTCAAATATTAGTTTTTTCCCCTACTTTAATAAGAAGTACCTTATTCTGCATCGCCCAAACGTAAATGGGCGGGATCGAAATGTTCAACAAAAACGCCAAATCGACTTCAAATAATATGCACAAAATCAAAACTATCTTTAACGCACGAATCACTTCCGCAACTGTTGCCTTGTAAGGAGGTGGTGGATAAGTTTCACCTTTGACAACAACACCAGGAAACTGTGATTGAATTAACCTAGCGTAGTCTTCAAAGGCTTGCTTATACCCTCAGGAAGAACTAAAAGCAAATTTTTTTTTAATACTAGATGATATAAAAAAACAAGATCAACTCGTAATTGAAGTTACATTTTAGTTTAAATCATTCAAAACTAAAACGTGATTTTAATTGAAATTTCACTTCTAACTATCAATATCACAAATAAACAAAAATACTAATAAGATAATATAAGCATACCAGTAAAGAAATGTAATGGTTTGGGGGGCTATTTTCCCAGCTCCACGTTTTGGTTCATCTTCATCAGGATGCATATTTTCCTGTTTCAAATTAGCGTCAGAGTATCTCAGATCTCTAAGCGATAAAACCGCAAATATAGACAAAACGCAAAACACTACACTTGACATTTCATAAGCAAAACAAATTGAATACCGTATCCTTCCTGTACCAAAAAACGTTCAAGTTAGATTCTTCAGTTTTAGAATCTTTAAATTTTCATAAATCGCTATAATTGCTACATAAAGATGAATGTTTTTAATTTAATTATAAAATGAAATGTAATAACATGTATAACAGTCAAGAATGGCAAACCTAAAATTTTTTAAACAAAATTAAC
The DNA here is from genome assembly GCA_001447755.1 of Trichinella papuae. NCBI lineage: Eukaryota > Metazoa > Nematoda > Enoplea > Trichinellida > Trichinellidae > Trichinella > Trichinella papuae. Next base: position 29,493 of record JYDO01000207.1, on the reverse strand, counting down.
GCTTTCAGATATTACTATAGCTACTTGTGATGCTAGAAATTGGTCAAGTATTTTACATTGACTTAATTATTTTAAAAAATTAAATAATTAGTATAAATAGCAACAGCATTTTTAAAAAAAATTTTAATGGTTTTTAATTTTTTATATTAAACACGGCGCTTACTGTTAAATACACATATACTGTACCAGGAAGACAATTTTAGATGAATGATAACTTTGTAATAATTGTAAAATTAGCAGACTTACCGTAGATCATTAGTAAATTGAATTACTCAAGTAGTCGAAGAACAAGTCATACATATATGTATAATGATAATTTACAGTGATTATTCTCACAGTATTCTGATATGTTAATATGAAAGCATTGCTTTACAGGTGAGCATTGGCTAATTTTCCATTGTCATTACATTCCACGATCGAGATATAATTAAATGCATAGAATCAATTACAGCAGAATATGTTGCAAAAAGTAAATAACAATGAATAAAATTGCCATGATTTCGTCTTTTTTATTTTGTAGTTGCAACTCTGATGAATCGTATTGATGGTAAATTTTCGCAGCATTGAAAATTAATGAATTATACTGTACTAGAAATATAATTTACAAAATTTATAAATACTAGCAAATAATACATCATAAATGTGAATCAAATCAAAGATAAACAAATATGCAAATTTAAATTACATTTGAACAACAAATTCTATACATGTATTTTGTACATTACGACATATGTATTAAAATATTTTTTGTTTTTTGTTTTCTAAATTTTGCTGAAAAATATGGAAATGTAAAAATTGGAAATTTGCCAAATTAATTACGTTTTATTACCAAAGATGCGTTATCTGCCACGTTATCGTTCTTCTGAGAATGGATGTTTCAAATTTCAAAAGTGTACATCAACTTTGCGATTGTTACTTCAATCAAACCAGTGGAGAGGATGCACTGTTTCACAGAAAAGCATTCAACATTTTAATAACACGGTTCAAAAGTTGAACATTAAGAAAATTGTCGCCATTTTCATTAATTTTTTAACATCCATAAAACTACCCTTTGCAATTGAAATGAAAACCCACAACTGAACGTATGTCACGTATTGAAATTCTCAATCTATACAGCAGGGCAAGCATCTGCAGAATGTCAAACTTTTACACATACAAAGTTTTTTGAATATTTATATTTTCATTTTGCTTTTAATTGCTTGTCACAAAATGCTTTTCACATAATATTACCTTTCACAACTTTTCTAATTTTCATGCATCCCGCATGGCTATTTTGCACTCACTTTTGATTTCTCGACATTTCTGAATAACCAATATTGATCGCAGAGTTAATCTAATCTTTATAACCTCTTGGAATGAGGCAAAAAAAACTTACTGCAAAAATAAGAAGAGGAAAATGTTTAAAAAAAAAGTTAATTTTGAAAATGTGATGAACTGCTTTTTTTGAAAAGATAATAATGATCTTTTCAGGTATTCAGTGAATTTTCTAGAAATGTAATTCAACTTAGATTAACAAGAAATAAAAGAAATTCACATACACACACAAATGTATATATATATATATATATATATATATGCATGTATGTGTGCATGTATGGGGGTACACACTTACCCATATTTTTCAATAAATAAATTATATATATACATACATGATCTCGTAATTAAATTTAGTTCGAATTATACATTTAAGAGATAAATTTTTATTACTTACGTAATAGTCTAAATCATCTCCTAAGGTAAAGACTGTCGCGTGCAAATTGGACATAATAGTAGCAGAATTTACAGCAACACAGACAACCAGTAAACAGACGCTGACGCAAAGCTTTACAATGATTCGTCAACGACAACGCATAAAATGAAATGACCATCATCATCATCATCGTCGTTAAAATCATCGGTAGCATAAATACCACTCAGACCAAGCAACACTTCAAAGAAGACGCTCAAGCCAGCACTGCTTACACGCTGATATTCAACGCTACAGCAATTGCATTGTACAAAAGTGTCACAGTTAGAAATTCAAAAAAAAAAAAAAGAAAACTAAAAGATTAACTCAACGTACTGTGAAAAGTGAGTGAAAAATGCTTTCCAATGCAATTTTGTTTATGCTAATTGCGGTGGCAATCACATCGCCAATATTCATCATTCCTCGACAATGGAACATCACCGATTTGCCGGCCAGTTATCAAGAACCGACAATGCAAATTTTGCAACAATGTCCACTAGATTTGTGCAGAGGTGTTCAACAAAAGTTGACCACTGTCCGCGGTTCGGATGTTTTTCTTTTCTGCAGCAAAAAGCGACAATTCTGTGGCTACTGTCCAATGCGCACCTTCAGCAGACTACCCTTGCAATGCACTGCCCAGTCATTGCAGAATAATTTACGTAAGTACATCTTTCATGCGATGAATAAAATTGTCCCATTGTCACTGTTTAAGCTTGCTCGTTGGAACAATGTCGTGAAATTCAACACCGAAACTCGGCAATTTGGTTGAAGAAAAATAAAACCAACTTCATATTCTGTTCGGCTGCAATTTCGTTTTGCGGCTTTTGTCCACCGGAAACTTACTTCCACAGCAAAAAGCACACTTGCATTTCGAAATATCAAACAGCAATGGTAGATGATTATGCAAATGATAACATCAATGAAGAAGTAGAAGAAGACATAGTAGAAGAAGAAGATAAAGAAAAAGAGAAGGAAGAAGAAGAAAGAGAAGAAAAAAAAGAAGAACCATTAACTCAAACGGACTTCAATGTGGTCAAATCCCTTCTATTGTTGCGCAACGAAAAAAGCCAGTCATGTGTTCAAATCTGCATGCAGAAAACGAACCGCACATTGGGTACTTGCATGAGGCAATGTCAATTTTGATTGTGCAAAAGTTTAAAATAAAAATAAAAGCATATTATTAAAGAAGCAACGTCTGACAGACAGACAACATCCAACTTTCATAATTAAATTAATAAAAAGACCGTTTCCATTAAGAGACAGTAATTAAATAAATACATAACAAACAAATAAAAAAGAACACACCATTTACGAGTAATAGTAAAGCTTTCCTGTTAGCAAGTATGTATTATTTATTTGCAAACATTGCCAATGACTATCAACTTCTACCCGGTATTAGCTCGTTTATGTGCATCACGTCTCGAATGCAGGGCCAAACTACACATTCACCTAAATACATTGTTTTGTCTACAGTAAATATGATAATTAAGATAAATAAACATTACTAAATGCAGAATGAGTTTGCTGCTGCCTCAACAAACAAGTTTCAATAGGATAAACGGTATTGTTAGATTGTTGCGCCGTTTGTTGGTTCGTTCCTCTGAATACTTGCAAGCTGTTGTTCTCACCATCGTAAAGAAATGGAAAAGCAACGCAATGGCTTGGATCCGCAACGCGGACAAATTTTATCTACAAGCAAATCAAAATGATATAAAAAAAATGTCAAGATCGTTTTCTTTTTACCCAAAATAACATTTTCTTTTGTACAACATTAGCAACAATAGCCGAACCTCCAGGCATAAGCGTGGCACGACTAAGATATGTCGTAGGCACCAGTTGTGGAGACGGAATCAAAAAGCACATCTCCGGTATCCAGTATGCCGTACTACTCTCTACATATACATGCTACAGGCAGAAATAAACATGCTATTTAAATAATACATATGAAAATATTAAATGTGTGTGTACTTGCTGAATATTCATTATAGACAAAAAGCTGCTTAATAAATCGCGACGAATTGTCTGACAAACGGTCAACATTCTGACAAAAGCGTACATTGCTGTCGCGTTGTAAGTTGAAGAAATTTGTTCAAGAAAATATTTTTCCAAAAATTGCACATCACCCTCAGTGCAAGCATCGTTTTCTGAAAAAGAAAAGCACAAATTAAAAAAAAAATTTTTTTTTTTGCTATATTTTTCATTTGGTTATTTCCATATTTACCATCTCTAAAAAATTTGAACATCACCGACGATAGGTTCGATTCGTTGAGGAAAAACTTCATTTCCGATTGATTGCACTTCAACGACAGTTGACCAGGTCGAATTACGGTAAAATTGTTTGCCTGAAAAAAATGAAATTCAAGCTTCAATTGACTGAGAAAACTATCTCAACTTTCTCTTTACTTGTTCCTTCATCTTTTCCAACACTTCTACGGACAGGATAAATTTTTGTAAGTGACTCCATTCAGGATGTGGGTGAGTACCAGATGGTGAACAAATACGGATAAATGCGTTCTGTTGAATTTCAATAGGTACCACACAAGGCGTCCAATCTTCAGGAGGAGATCTAGACGATGGCTCTGCATGACCATCGTCGTTTGCCAAAGAATTGCCTGCAATTATTATCTTGTAATTTTATCAGAATAATTTTGCACATACGCTTTTGTTTTTTCAAATGCTGAAAATTCAAATTTAAATTTCAATATTTAAATTTTACTTTTATTTATTGCAAAAATCTAAGAATTAAACTAAGATTAATAATAATTAAATAGTCGAACTGATTCAATGTAATCAATTTTAAATATGTACAAATCGACAGCAGTTTTCTATTGATTAAGAAAAGCTGTAGGAATTATTACGCATTAGGAAAATGCTCATTTTCACTAATTAAAAATAAAAAAGACGAGCATTTTTTTTCAAACATAAATTGCTTAATGCTTTTAAACTGTATCGCTAAAAGAATTACTATTCACAAATGACACCACTGCTAAATTAATTGACAGGGATTCTTCAACGAATTAATAAGTAATACGAAATCGATAAAATTATAAATAAAGAAAATTGTCAATTAAAAAAAATAAGTTTAAAAATCCAGCAAATTAAATAGTAGAATATGCTTACCGGAGAGACGATTTTGAGTTGAAATGCGCATCGAATTTTCCAATACCATAGATGAACCAGTGCCAGAATTGGAATTTGCTTGAAAAGTATTACCACTGAAATCCACATCTGACACTTCCTAAAATAAAATGTTCGAATTAAAATTCACAAAAAATATTTTTTTCAAAATTAAAATTATATGATCAATATGAATAAATGCAAAATTTACCATGAATGAATCATTAACTGCAGTGCTGACTTTTCGTTCTGCTTCAATAGCAGCTTTCATCTCGCTAATATGCAAATTGAGAAATGTCTTTAAAAAGAATGTACGTTCAAAGAGATGATTGAATAAATCGAATAATAAATAACAGTTATAAAATTCTCACTTTGAAACCTGTAATTGGCACGTATTTCACTGATTTCATTTGAGGTAGACCGAACGCAGAACCACAATCACGCATGAAAATTGAACCAGAAAAAGTGAAACGCATCTCCAAGCAGAGATGATCTTTGCAAAGCAGACGTACAGTATCAGGACCGGTTGGCAATATTGAAAACATGCGATTCAAATAAAGCATCTGATTAGACGTGTGCTCAGAGCCGACGCGAAAAATTGTATCCGGCAAAGTGGTCAACGCTTGCAGAGCTGCCGATGACGCTTGCAAAAGATGCGACAATGCCGATATATCCCGGACGGAATTGAACCAATGTTGCAAGTGTCCGCATAAGATTGAATGAGGATTGAAATACACATACTCTTCATTTAAGACGGAATTGTCCACTCCGAATGACAAAATGTACATCCTTTCGCTGGGTTTCCACTGCAGATGACAAACATAGCGCAACTTTGGACCATAAACCAGTGTAAGCTTGTAAGAGCTCAACATGCTCAACGGTGTCAGTCGGTGCAAGCAACCTTTGTAAGCTCTGGCCAGAGCTTTCACTGGTTCGTACAAAGCGGAAAAGCATCGCACGCCGGATGAAACGTCGTCGAGACATTTTCGAGCACTTTCATTACCAACAGTACAAGTCAGGATTGTAATTTTACGATGCACTGCTTTTCCAAATGAAGAAGAATCACCAAGAGGAGAACCGACCGTATTCAATTCCATACTCCAAACCAGACGATGTCGATCATACGACAAACTAATCGCTAGACCTTTCGGCAAACCCAATATTTTTTCAAAATTGTGATCACATGTTTGATCAATTCTGAAAATTATTACAATTGATATTAAATATAAAATTACAAAAAATTTTACCCAAGCACACGTAAAACCACAGTGCCATCAAATAGCTGATGATAAGCATATCGAGCGGAAGTGCGTTCCATTTCTTCCATGAGCAAAAAAAACGGCATAGCATTTTCACACATTGAAAATGCAGCCATCAGTTCAGGTATGACACACTGCTTTTTCTGTATTTTCAACGACAACAAACACAGTTGATTAAACTTTTAAAAAATTTTAAATTAATATCATACCACTTTGCTTTCAGAGACAAACTTTCGCAAATCAAAATGCAACAAGTTGACATTCCTTAAAATAAACAACATTAAAATGACAATAAATAATTATATGCAAATATACTTCTTTGAACGGTCATCATCGTCAGCCGAACGGATAGCATTTGACACTGTTTCGTTGCAAACAAGCCAAAAATCAAGGTTGACTTTCGTCGAATCATCCGGGTGATCATTAAATGTTAAAACCTATGAAAAAGAAAACAAGAATGCACACAATTAATTATCAACATTATGCAAAAATTCACCGATTATTCATCAATTCACAATACTGCATTTACAATGATCATTATTTTTTTTCAAAAATAATGCTATTTTCTGTAATCTTACAAAAAATGTTTTTTTTTTAATTTCCAAACTTACAATAAAATAATTTTCAAAACGATGAAATTTTATTATGAGTCGTCTATCAATTGGCCATTGTTCGCATGTTGTTTTGAGAAAAGCAGGCAATGTTTCGCAAACTTTCAACGTGAAAAATCGCATTGCATGATCAACTCGATTCATAAAAATTCGAACACTGAAATTTAAAAATTCATTGTCATAAACAAAAAATTAAATGAAAAAAAATACCGAATTTGGTGCAATAAATCTTCTAAACAGTTCCAATGATTGTCATCCAATTTTTCAGTTAATTCTGCAATGAGCGAAATATCTTCGTCTGAAAAACAGAAACACAGAATAAAACCATGAAAACAATGATCCACAACAGGATTAATATGCAATTTGTTACCAAATGCTGGAAGGCGACAAACAAATTTCCCAGTAAAAAGATTCATTGACAAATCTAATATTTCGGTCGAATTGCTGCCGGGAAGAAAGGTAACACTGAGTGCTGGCATGTCACTGATAAAGGTACAAGTAAGACCTTTGATGGTAAGCAAAAAGTCGCAGAGCTGCTGCAAACGGTGTTTAACGCGTATTAGAACAGTTTCGGTGAGTAAATTATCCAATGCAAGTTGTCCACTTTCCGTATCCATGGTTGGCAACTTCAAGTCTGACTTCGGAATATGGCTGACTTGAAGAGGAGCAAAAGGTTCATCTTGATTGATCCAAAATATAATTTTGAAACTGGCGATTCCGCCTTGATTCCGCTCTTTCCAATAACTAATCACCAATTTTTCGGAAGATATATATTCTTCTACTGATAAATTTTCAGACATGAAATCCCCAATCAACCGATAAGCTTGACAACAGAGAATGTCTAACTGCGCAGATAAACAAAAACAGTGTATCACTCTGTACAGTTCTACTATTGGTTCTTTTGAAACATTCAATCTGAAATTTTTTATTTCTACAAGTTTAATAATTTCAATTTTTCAATAAATTCTACCATGTGATTCTCATAAATTCTGTTTTTATATCATGCCAACAATTAATTACCTGGATTGAATTAAATGATGTAGATATGAAAGTTGTAAAGAACTAAGTACATCAGATCCATCAGTTACTCTTGGATCTGAGACAAGAATGCGCAACTTCAACAGTGTCCACGGTGTTCGAGGCAGTTGACCGAGCAAAGTCAACTTAGCTTCAAATTCACCCGCAACGTGAAATGTTGCCTAAAACATAAATTTTAAAAATAATAACAAAACTAAACCATGATTCACCATTCCATTGTTAACAGTAAAATTTCTCATCCCTTCAGGAAGAGTAAGAAGCGATGGCAACAAGCGACGTTCAATAACATAATTCAAACGATGCAAAACGCATTCTTCTTCTTCTTGACTAATATCTGCCGTTCGTATAAATTCTCTCTGAATTAAAAACTTTTAATTTGTATAAAACACCACTAAATTCAAAAAAAAAACATTTCAAAGCATCGTCTTAAATAATCATATAACTGTATAATTGAAATACAATTATACAGTGCTGTACTGTGTTATTGTTACTGTGCTGTTATTATGTTAACAACAATTAATAAATAACAGTCTTAGCAACCTTAATAACTGAGGGCAATCGTGGATATGTTCCAAGCGTGAGAACGTCGACTGCAGTAGGAATTTGGAAGGCTGGCAATCTAGCATTCTGCAACACATCGCAGTTCATCTGATACAAACGATCCGCCGTATCAACAAACATAGAAGCTTGCTGGTCCAAAAAACACACTATTCCCTAAAGGACAAAAATGTAAAATATACTTAAAATAATCAATATACTTACAGTGCATAAATCCACTTTAGCACCACATCTAGCCCATTTAAGTATAGCATATAAACGAACAAACAACTGACGAGCCGAATGAGCGAATTGTGCAATACTTATTTTTCTAAATAATTAAACTGAAACTAATTAAAAACAATTTAATAAATTCTGTTATACCTGTCTAAGTCTGATTTTTTTGGTAACCTAAATTAAAATCATATATAACTAATAGTAAAATAAAAAGTTATATATTATACAAATCTGTCAGAATGACAAAATCTTGATAGGTTTTTTGGACTGCGAAATCCAAAAGAACACCAAACGCCATAAAAGGCGGTCCTTGATTGGCAGGAATACTTGGAAGAGGAAATGCAGCCAACTTTTCTTCAAAATCCATAGATTCCTCATCGCCAGACATTTTTGTTATTGTACACTTAATAAGAGAAGCATTAAATGAAGTCATCCAGAACAAAGCATAGAAAAGATTAAAATTACATTTTCATGTCATACATTTACTGAAGGTATCATTAACAGCTCTATGAGTGCATATGGTATCTCAATAATGCAAGTTCTTTGAGTCAGTCATTGTTACCCACGGTTGCAAAACGTTACGTTACTTACTATAAAGCATGTTACGTATAGTGATAAATAAAAAACTTTATCTAAATGCAAAATACGTGTCATTTACTTATCAACTCCCAAACTTGTTTTTGAAATGAAATATATTACCAATGTTGCAAACAGAAGCTTTCAACTTTACCAATCCATTTAAGAGTTACAGGAAATTAAAATATAAAGAAAAATAGGTACAACTACAAACAAATATTTTCTCTTATTTTCTGTTTTCCTTTATCAAATTTATTTTTAACAAAATATTATAAACTTATATAAATTTAAAAATTCAATAAAATGTAATTTTATAAAATAATACCGAATTACTATTAATTACAGTATGATGTCATTTTGAGGAAAACAATGTTAGTTTCGTAAATATTGCGAAATATTAAAAGAATATAATCAGATGAATGAAAAAAAATTATAAATTATGTTTTTATACTTGAAAAAGTATTAAATACAAAACATTTCGTAAAGCATTGTTCAGAATAACAATGCATACTAATTGCTTGTTTAACTCTAAATTTCACTTATTACAGAATAGCAATGGATAATAATTGCTTACTTTTAAATTTTACTTTTAAAAAAATAGAAGCGGGTGAATAAAATTATAAATAAAAGGTCATTTTATGTTGCATAAGCAATTTGCAATGTACCAAGCGTTGGATCATATCGTTTAAAATGTAAATGAAAAACGATTTGTTATTTTGTCTTTTTCAGTTTAGTCCAGTTAATTTAGTTTCTAATTTTTGTCTTCAAATAATTGATGTATAATGGGTTCCAAATGAAAGAAATTCTGAAGTTGGACAAGTTTCCTTATTAGATAAAACATTTTAACAAAATGTGAAAGATGAATATTCCATGCAGAATGTAGGTCAGTAACTGCATGCAGATAAAACATTTTAACATCAATAAGTTACATTTTTTTAATTTTGAGGAAACTTTTAAGCTTAAACATTTAAATGAATAAGAGGTAGCTGTGAAAACAACTTTGCTTTGTGAAGTGAAATTTGCATGAAAATAAATTTATTATAAATAATTCTGCTATTTTTATTAATTTTGTAATTTATATTGCAGAGTTCATGTCAATTTAAAGTTTTATTAACAGTGACTGGTAAAATAAAAGAGAGAATTTTTAATTTGCATATAAATTTATTATTTAATATAAAAAACAAAAATAAGTAATAAGTTAATTTTTTCCAATTTAAATTTATAAAATATCTGTCTAGTACACTTTTCTTGTTCTGTTAAAGGTCACGTGCAAAGTTCACATTCAACTATTAATAACTTTTAAATAAATAAAATATTTTTATTTTATAATTTTTTATGTAATATTATATTAATATAATTAAAAATAAATGATCGCAACTGTTTATTTTTTATGTATTTTATAGAAAAATATTTGTTGGATTACTGTCGCCTGACAATCAATGGTTCAAATACACCTATTTTCATCAATTGGGCGACTGTAATCACTTGAAAACGTTGTGTTTATCTGTCGGAAGATTTAATGCTGTGTGCTTATTATTTTGTTGTGGATGAAAGATTGTTTTTTTCGGTAATTAAGGTAAAGCACTTCCATAAGGCCGTTATGCCAAAAGACGTCCGTTTTGTTGGCATTTTTGTTGACGTATGTTCATCGGAACTATCTGGAAATTGGGATTATCCTGCGCTGTCGAATTGGTATTTTGTTGAAAACAAATTATAATGTACTTTTGAAAACCTTATTTATGTTAATATTTTTCCACGCGCGTGTGTGAAACGAAATTATATACAATGTTACGGTTCATTATTCATTCCGCTTCTTTTTGGTATTCTCGCTTTTGAACTCAGTAATATCCTGTTTTTTTACGAATTTTAGGCATTTCTGGTGGCCAAAAAATGAATGGCGATAGCACTGTTTCTACGTCGTCAATTTTTGGTAATGGACCGGAGTCGGAGCATAAAGCTATGAATACTCCAGAGTCGACTGATTTGATTGAGAAGCTGTCGCCTGTTAACGACGGGTCTACTGCCATTAGTGAATGCGATTTTAGTGAGGATGAGCCTCATTATGAACCGGCAGAAGCTAGCAGTTCTAGAACTGAGCAACCTTGGGAAACTCCCGTTATGGATCCCGTTAACGGTATCGTGCAACCGCGAGTCGTTGCTCCTCCAGGGAAACCAACCAGAAACACCAATCAGCTGGAATTTATGCAGAAAGAAGTTCTGCGGGCTGTTCTCAGGCATAAGCATTCATGGCCTTTTTCAAAGCCTGTTGATGCGGCAAAATTGAATTTAGTGGTAAATATCATTTTATTAAATGGATATATTTAATCGACGTTCCATTTTGTATTTTTTATTCTATATTTTATTTTTATTAGAATAAGATTTTTAACATAGTTCAGTACAGTTTGTTTTCATGTGTGAACTACATTTCATTGTTTAGTTTTAACAATGATATTTTTTGTACAGATGTTATAGATGCAGTGAGTGTATGTTCGCTTGGCTGCCCTATATTTGTTTTCCCGCCTTTTAATTTGAAATGGTTGTTTTGCATTTTCATGATTTAGGATTACCATGACATAATAAAACGGCCGATGGATCTTGGTACTATAGAAAAGCGTTTGCGTAATTGTTATTATTACTCATCCCAGCAAAGCATGCAGGTAATAATTTTTAACATCTTCGCGTTGTATTGCTTATTATAATTTAGGATTTCATGACTATGTTTACTAATTGTTACACATACAATCCGCCTGGTTCAGACATAGTAGTTATGGCTCAAGCTTTGGAGAAGGTGTTTTTAGAAAAAATTGCACACATGCCATCAGAAGTATGTTTTTCGAAACTGTGTTTCTGTATTACAATGTTTTTTTTTCAGGAGATTGAAATACCTAGACCATCAACTCAAAAACGTGGGAGGCATAAAAAAGGAAAGTCTCTTGCGGCTGCCAGAGGTGAGTGTTTTGTTAGATTTCGAGTTTTGTTTTTTTGTAATTTACGGTTTTTTGTATGGTTTGTCGCATCACGATAAACTTATAATAAATCTAATGTATGTAAGAACGAAGTTGAGATTCGTCAAATCAGTAAAATGTGTAAATTGTTTTTTAAATTGTTTGTTTATTTTAATAGCCGCCCAGGCAACGCGGGCCACGAATGCATTTTTGGCTTCGCAGAAGCAAATTGCCGATAGCACAGATTCGGTGGGAAGTTTGAGTCAATCTGAACTTGCGGACGCAACCTCTACAGCATCCATGAGCAATGAACAGCTCCACTCCAGCACAGCTTTAAGTGAAGAATCAGGAACGGCCGATACTGTGCCAGTATCAACTCCAATGATTAGTCCAGGATCTGTCTTACCGGCAAAAGTATTTCAGAAAGATCACGTCCTTTTCTCTTAAATGTAATTTAAATTCTCTGATTAGCTACAGAAAGGAGTGAAGAGAAAGGCTGACACGACGACTCCTTCTGAAGAACAAACGCTGGGAAAGATTTCTACACGGCGAGAAAGTAGTCGACCGATTAAAAAACCTGCCCGTGATCCATTTTTTACGGATAATCAGGTAAGAGTCGTAATTTTTATGAGAAAGACGTGATATGAATTTTAATTTGAGAATTTGTATTGACACCTGATGACATAGAAATTCTATTAAGAAATTAAAAGAACTAAATTGAATTTTGTTGTATTTTATTGCATTAGTGATTTAATTACATTTTTGAAACGTTTGATTTGTAATTTTTTTTAACGATGAAATAAATAAATGAGCATACGTATCTCATACTGTAGGCAAAAGAAATGCAAGCTGTTTTTTCAGATTTATGTAGCAGGAAACTTATTGTTTAAAGTTATTTTAGTTTTCAATCATGCTGTATTTAGTTTTAGTAACATTATTGTACTAATTATTAATTAATTACATGAATGTACATTTAAATAATTATGCAAACGAATTTTTTACTCATCTGTAGTTTCGTATTAAATTCCATTAGTTAACTGGGTTTATAATGCTTTATTACTAATTAACTTTTTAAATTATGAAATAAATTATAATTTGTTCTCAGTTAACTTTGTATTAATGTCGTGGTTGACAGTAAAGTAAGTGAACTGTAAAATCTAAAATATAGTTGTAAGTTTCATGACGAGTGGTGGTTTTTTCTATTAACACTATGTATTTATGTCGTTGTGTATATTATACAATTATTGTCATTATGTTAATTCTTTTATCAACATTTTTTGAAATTTGATTTTAGAGTCCAGCGATGAAACACAAATACAAAGGCAAACTGAATGAGCAGATGAAGTTTTGCTATGGAATTGTGAAAGAGTTGTTGTCAAAACGACATTCGGTATGAAACTTTTTTTTTTGTTTCTTATATTTAATGTTAATATTCTTTTGTTTAGGAATATGCATGGCCGTTTTATAAGCCGGTGGATGTTGAAGGTCTTGGTTTGCATGATTATTACGATGTTATTGAAGTTCCGATGGATTTGGGCACCGTTCGGGTACCTAACTGCATTTCACAGTTATTTCGGAGGTGTTTAAAACGAACTTTTTGCAGCGCAAGTTGGAATGTCGAGAATATGGCTCGCCATCGGAATTTGCTGCTGATGTGCGTCTAATTTTTTCAAATTGCTATAGATATAATCCACCGGATCATGAAGTGGTGAAAATGGCAAAAACTATTTCGGTATATAAAGAAACCTGATGGTATAAAGAAATAAATGTTATTGAAACTGGTTTTCAATTTTAGGAAATTTTTGAACAGCGATTCGCTCAGTTGCCTGATGATTTGAGTCCCAGCACGTCAAGCCCTGCACCAACTGAAACCACGCATAACGTCTCTGTTGGAGCAGTGTCATCTCACAGGACAAGACAGCCAGCCGTTAAAAGCGAACCAGTTATGAATGCAATGCCGCCTATTAAAACCGACTTAGAAGAAATGGACGAAGATGGTATTGATGCCCGATTGTCTGAATTGCAAATTCAAGTAAATGATTATATATATGCACATGGGCATTTTGTAAGATTTTCATAAAAACCTTTTCAAATTTAGCTCTCCAATATTTCTAATGAAATATCACGTTTGATTCTTATGAAAAACAAGCTCAAAGAAGCAAACGCAGCTCGGGCAGCTTTAGCACAGTCGACTTTACCGACTGTTCAACCATCACCGGCTGCTGCTCCACAACCTGCGAAGAAACGTACGGCTTCAAAACCCAAAGCAGAACCAAAGCTTCAGCCTGCTGCTGCTGCTGCTGCTACTACTAATGCGGTTGCTTCCGTGTCTTACCTACCGTCGACAGGTCCCACTACATCGTCTGCCAATGCAATATCATCTCCATTGGTATCAACGGCTGTTGTTGATAAAGGTATATTTTTGAATTACAATGAATGTAATGCATGATGTACAATGTTAATATGTAATTTTGTTTATTTTTAGCACCAAATACTTCACGTAAAAGAGCAGTCGTATCAAATAAGTATGATTATTGATGTTTTTATTTTATTTTTATTTTATTTTGTTATTTTTATTTCATAATTAGATCAAAAATGAAGAAAGGTGGTTATTATTTTGACAGCGAGGATGAGGATAATTTTAAGCCAACCACTTACGATGAAAAGCGCCAGCTATCCTTGGACATAAATAAACTGCCTGGTACATTATTTATAAAAAATACATAATGTTTGTTTTCTTATTTTTTTCAAAATATGTATTTTCATTCAGGTGACAAATTGGGTCGTGTGGTGCAAATAATCCAAGCCCGTGAGCCGGCTCTGAGAGTTTCTAATCCAGATGAAATAGAGATCGACTTCGAGACGTTAAAGCCGGCTACATTGCGTGAACTGGAAGCGTATGTTGCATCTTGTCTGAAGAAGAAAGTGCGCAAGCCATGCAGTACGGTCTATTACAAATGTTTTTTTTTTGTTTTTTCAATTTTGTCTACTTACTTTTCAATTTGCAGCTGCCAGGACTGCAAAGGATATTGAACAACGTAAGAAGGAACTGGAAAAGCAGATCCAAGACCTCGGTGGTCAGGTGCAGCCAGCGAAGAAAGTGACGAAAAAAGGTAAATTATTAATTTTCTATACGATCGATATTGGAGATAAAAATTTTTTTTTTATTTAATATTTTTGTATATTGCTTATTTTCAGACAGTCAAGCGTATGAACAAAGTAAAAATCGTCGTCAGGGACCTGCATCGGCTCCAACAAACAGTGCGTTATCCACTTCGAGTAGTTCGAGCAGTGCAAGTTCCAGTTCAAGCGAGTCAAGCTCCAGCGATTCCAGTGATTCTGAATCAGGTTAGACACCTATTCCAAACCGTACCTGTTTGGTGTCTCAAACTGTACTCTCTCTCTCTCTCTCTCACTCTCACTCTCCTTCGCGTGTTCGTAAGAAATTTTTAGTCTAAACCACAAATCTTTTATAGGTTGTGGTTGAGCAATATTAGCGTAGTAGTTGTTACTAATCTATTGTTTTTTATTCTTGCCCTCAATTATTCTCTCATTTATCATGATAACCCAGCATTAGATATTAATTTTTTACGGGCCTACGTTGTTGTTGCCGTGTCCAAGTGCTGTTGTCTCTCTTTTTTTTTTTTAAATCTTTCCTCGATAAAAGTCAGGATCTTGTGGGAAACTTGGATACAAATATGCGCGCCAATTTGTTGCACGCATATGCAGACTTATCTTTGCATATTCATTATAATTTCTGTCTTGCAAAAATGTGAACGAATATGTATTGCAATTTTGTTTATATATATATATGTATCTACACATTTTTAGTATGCTATGAAGTATTGCAATTTTATCTCATTGCTCGGCTTGGGCAAACGCACTGCATCTTACCATTTATTTACTTTTAGACAGAGCAGTTTCACCATCACTGCTGTAAATTTTTTATAGCATATTGTCATCATTTTTTGATAAGTTTTTTTTTTTACTATTAATTTTCATCTCGCACACGTCTTAATTTTCTTTTAATGTTATCGTCGCGTTTATGATCTATTTCAACTTTACTTTTTGTTTTTGAAAATCCTGCAATTATGATTCTTCATTTTTTTTAAAATTATTTTTATATGCGCTCGATAGCTGTATTTATTATTATTATTATTATTATTATTAATGAAGTTAGTCGAGAATATTAAAAGCGACTCATGAAACTGTTGTTGTTCCACAAACTGCACCAGTGAACAAATTTGTCATGTACAGTGTGTGATTCGTTTAGGTGTGACTACGCTGGCCAGTTCCGTCAGTGGTACATTGAGCTCGTACAGCCGGTCGGGTGTTGAGAATACTAAGTTGGCGCAGACATTATTCGGAGTTAGTTTGAAGCAATGAGGAAAAAAGCGTGTGTCTTTAAAACTTTGATATAGAAAACAATTTTCACTTTGTTCCAGGCTAGCAACGGCAGTACTCAGGAGGTCCCTAATTTGAATAACAATCCCAAGTCGTTTATCACCAATGAACGCGGTATTTGTTGTTTGGCTTGTCTGTTCTGCACAGTCAGTTTGAGCTTGCTTTCAAAAGGTATCATTTCGTAATTTAGACGGCGGCAAAGGAAGACAACACTCTACAGTACCTAGAGCCGCTGATGGGATGTCCTCGGTCGCAAAGAAGCACTCCCAGCCGGCCGCTCCTGTGGGTGTGTATAGCAAACTTGCATTCTTCTTCTTCTTCTTCTTCTTCTTTCTTCACTTGTATTATTTTATTTAATCTTCTATTGTTTTATACATGTATTATCATTTTGTCATCGAAAACTTCCTTCCGCACAAACAGTACAGTTCTACTGTTGTTAGCTGTTGCATTTCATCCTATTCTTCGTGTCTTTGATTATTCTGCCTGAGAGAGAGAGAGAGAGAGAAGCAGCATCTGAAACAACAATACGTTATTATTATATATTTTAAAATTCGCTTTGTAAAAGACAATAGGTTTTCAAATTATCTCGGCAAAACAGTTTTTTTTAACCAACTATTTCACAACATTAGTGTATAACGATGAACTGAAATTCAGATAATAGTTATTATTATTAGTATTATTACAGATTTTAAATTAGAATTCAATTCAACATGGATGAGATTTGGTTAGATGAATGTTTCCTTGACATTTGAGCATAAGTATTTTTATTTTGCAGACTAAATTAATATTCATCAGAGTAAGAATTAGAATAAGGATATATATGCGTTTCCTTGGTGACAGTGATGAGATGATAATTTTCGACTTTTTCTTTTTGTGAAAATTTCATTTTAAACGCGGTTAGCTAAGCTAAATAAACAGCCTCCACGCTATTTATATAAAATAAATTTGTTGGACACAATAAATAATGGAAGTAGTTTAAGTGGGTTCTACACTACTATTTAGAAATAAATCATTCAACATTTATTGCACTCAGCATGAATGTTTTTTCATCTAACGCGTCTTGTTTATGCCAAAAAAAAACGTTCTGTGATGGTAGTAGCACGTAATTAAAATACTGAGAAATCATTATGTTCAAGTCTATTAGCAAATTAAAAAAAAAGCAATAAAGCAAAACAAAAAAAAGGGCAAGCACTTTGTATAGTTGATGCGAATAGAAAAATAAAATGCTCGTGTGATCTTTTGTGATGTTAATTAAATACATTTTGCAGGTAGCAGCAGCAGCAGCAGCAATTCATCGAGCGGGATAGTGGTCAAGCAAGAGGGACAACCTACATTGCTGAGCAACGATGTTGGCCGTTCATGGGCATCATTGTCAAAGACTCTCGGAGGTAGTAGCACGGAACAAAGTTCTGTAAAAGCGTGCGCGGCTGATGAGTTTGAAAATTTCCGAAAGATGGCGCTGCAAAAAGAAGAACGGGTATGGGTTTGTGAAAATGGAAACGACAATTTTTAATATTAAAAAAAAATATGCCCTGTTTGCAGCGTCATAACTTGAAAAAGCAACAGGAGGAAAAGGAAAAAGTTCGTGAATACCAAGAGCGGATGCGAGCTGAACAGTTGGCTATGCAAGAACAGGAAGAGAAAGAGGCGCGGATGCTGGAAAATGCCCGACTTCAAGCTGAACAACAAAAGCAGCAGCAACAGCAACAGCAGCAGCAGCAACAACAACAACAACAACAACCACAACCACAACCGCAGCAAGACCTTAGACCTGAAACTTCCCCAGAAGAACAGGCGGCAACACAGGGAATGTCGCAGCGTGAAATAGCACGTATGCGCGAACAGGAACGACGTCGCAAAGAAGCGGTTAGTATTATTTACCATGTTTTGTGTGTGCATTTTTTTTTATTTTGCATCTTCTTGATCGATGCATTGTTTTTCAGATGGAAAATCAAGTAGACATCATGATGCAGATGGAGCTTATGGCAGGTTTTGAACAAGAGATTCGCTGAAATGTGAAACTTCATTTTTTAATTGACTTGTTAAAAAATATTGTGGCGTTCGTTTTCATTATCTCTTAACTTTTTTGTGTAACTGCATTTATTATCATCATATATATCAAAAAATATATAACCTGCATTTTTTTTCTTTTGTTCACTTAATCGTCTTTTATTTGTCTTGACACGCCTACTTTAATAATCGATGAGACCTGTGTTCCATGTATGAAGTTCATTGTTAATTTTTTTTTCTCTCTCGATCAGTTTGAGCACTGCAAATAAAGCTTATTAATAAATATTATAATCTGTCAAACGAGGCCAAGAATGACAAAAAAATAATAATAAAATGACAAAAAACACTGGTGGCATATCATGTGCTCAAAAATTAATGAATAGCTTACACGACGGACAAGCCGCAGAAACATAACCACTCAGCAAAAGTGGACGGGACCAATAGCATTGTTTCGGGTGAAAATTTTCCATTCCGCAATCAATGCAAGAGATAGCAAATTTCAAAGCAGACTAGATCGCTTCTAACAGGAAACAAATAATAAATACAGTCACCTAAAAGTGAAGATCAGGTTTTATTTAAAAAATAAAATGTTCGCGTTGAAATAAAAGGTTATTTGCTGAAATAACTGAATAAAATGAAATGGAATTTTTCATTCATTTTGACCGAACACCTCATTACACAGTCTGTATTAATGATAATAAGCACTGGAAATATTTCTTAATAAATTGATTATTTTGAATATTATGCGTATTATATTATAAGAAAATGAAATCACATAAATAATTAAATTTATTTTTATACACGTGGTCATTATTTTATTATTGTATTATCTTGGTGAATGGATTATAATAGCTACTGATGAACAAATATGAATGTTTCAAATATTATTCGCATTTCATTTATCATTTGTAATATTAAATTTTATTATTTAATAATTTTAAATAGCGAAAAGAATTTTTGAAATATTATCGCAGTGTGATGTAACAAAAATTTGCACTGAAAAAGATTTTCAGGCAAGTTTAGTTTCTAAGACGATTCAATTCACTTATTTTGAAATCGTAAAATGAAAAATTTCATACAACAGAAAAAACCAATGGAAAAATTAGTAATTGATGAATTTACGTTTTTTTATATAAATTTTTAATTCGTATTTTTAGTTGTAATTTGTTCGAAAGATTACTGTAAGATTGTGAATTTTTGCCATGATCGCAAAGTTGACAAAATTGTACAAGCATTTTAAAAGATGAAATTGAAAATGTGCAAGCAGAAATAGTTTTTGTTTTTATTATAAAAGTTCAACGTTTTTTGAACTTTTGAATTTTGAATGTGAATCAATTTTAAACTGTTTGTTTGCTGTAGTTGTACAGAATGGGCGTTTGTGAGGAAAATGTTTTATTAATTGTGAAGATTAATTGATATTTTTCTCATAATTATGACAATATTTTCAATTGATCTAGCGTAGAAAAGGAGATCTTTCATTTCATCTGATTTAATTTCATCATCTATGGTTGTGTTGTTGAAAAATGCACATATTTTTCACCAGCACGTTGGGATAGTTGTTCAAAGAGATGACCTGACTTTAGTAGTGTAAATTTTTAATTATTGAATTATTGGACAGCAAAGTGAAACAACTGGTTATTTTTCGTGTAAATTTCGCGCAAATGAAGCTGATGATGAACTGTGCCCTGTGCATGCATGCGTGTTTCACTGGGTTGGTTGGTTTTATTTCCGCTTTTAAAAAGTTTGATTCTGGTTGATTTGCAGCTTTTGGCTTAAATGTTGCGACCGGCGGTCAAGAACTGTAATTGTGACCGGCATTTGTTCATCGATCATCAGTGCAGCCCATTTTGGCAGCTAACGGCGGTCATTGGGCAAGTCGAAGCATGTTCTTGAATTGGTTGGTGGTCGATCGATCGCAACGTTTCTGCTGCGTTGTTGTGCGGGTAAGTGAACATGCTCAGCAATGTGGATGTCAATGCGGATCATCATTTTCACAAGTTCCATTATTATTAGAGAATGTTTTCATCAACATGCGTCATCAACAGTATTGGATAGCAGCGGCAGCAGCAACAACAACAACGTCCATTTGTTATATCCAAGCAAGCTAGCCATAAATTTGCCGCATATTATTATTCATCTCAGCGGTACGTTTTATAATTTTCTCTATTATTGATCATTATCATTTGTTTATTTAATTATTATTTTTCTTTTCACGCTGATTTGAATCATGTTTGGGAATTTTCATTTTTGATTTTTAGAATGCTGTTTAATAAACTTAAAATATGTCATCCGTCGCGTGTACATTGTCAATTTTGATTTTAAATTTCAATTTTTAGGAAAAATTAATTTATTTCATTTCTTGTTTTTTGTTTCTCTCTTCAAGAAACAAATATTGATTTCTCTGTATTATTATCATTATACGTGTCTGTGTATTGATTTTCATTTATTTATTATGATTATTATGATTTGCCGCGATGAACTTGTCGCCTATGCTCTACTGGCCTGCTTGAGTTGACATGAAATTTTCAAGAAGCACCATTTTTCGAGCAATAATTTCACATCTCTCTCTCTCTCTCTCTCTGCTGGTGATGTTTTTTCCATTGAATATTTTTTTCTGCCACCTCACGTGCTCCATTGAAAATTCAATTTCTATTCATCATATTAGCTGAACAAAATTTATTAATTAATATGCAGTTTTTTTGCTGCCTTTCCAGCCGAACAAAATAGCCTGTCAAGCCGGTCTGTCGTTTGCAAGGGAAAGACTGCATTTTGCTAGCCGCAGTCGATACTTTCTGCTAACTTGCTTTGCTTTGCTAAATTGAACGCTAATTTTTTTTTATCAATTCAACTTATGACTTGCCTCTTCGCTTGTGCAAACTGTTATCAGTTGCTGCTTCATCTTCCATAACAACAATACGACGTTAATAATAATAATTATTTTTATGATTAACCATGAAAAGCGTTCATTATCGATCTGAGGTTAGCGTGATTATTTTATAATTTTATTTCTTTTCGAAATTTATTTTTTCAAGTGGGTTAAAAGTTGAACGTTGTTTGTTGTACTTTTGGATGAAATTGTTCTTGCAAATCATTATTCATCGCATTATTGTTTAGTAATCATTTGAGCAGATATTTAAAAAAAAATTTTTTTTGCACATTAATATTTTTATTTTTATTTCTTTTAAATTATATTAAAACAATTTAAAATTTTCTTTTGTTGTTGATGATCATGATTTTAAATTATGAAAATCAACAACAGGAAAAACAGACAGCATTTATGAATATTTTGAAATTTTATAATTCAAAATGCAAACGTGGCGAACAGCAGCTTAATCGACTAAAGCACAGTTTGTTTTGTCACCGCCACAAAGCACTTTCGCAATCGATAGTTGTTTACTTAGCGTTCAAAGTTTAGCTTTTTCAATTCCTAATTCTTTCTCAACTAGTGCTAATTGCAGTTAATTTTCACAAAATTTGCATTTTATTGCATATATTTGCATATTCGAAAATTCTTTCTCGTACAAGAACAAGAGTTCCGTTGGTATTTTTTGATGAATGTATTTATTTCAAAGAAAAAAAAATAATAAGTGTCAAATATGAAATTTGACACGACGATGATGATGATGAGCAAAATTTATTTCAGTTGCAAAGGTGAAATGATTGTTCATTTGCAAATTAGAAATTCGTCAACCTGGTTACTGTAATACGTGAGTTTTGAATGCAATTTTCTTCAATTGATACTTTCTCATCTAACTCTCAGGTTGATCTAAAGAAAATAATCAAATAAAATGCAGTCGTTTATTTTAGAGTTTAACTGTTTTGACAACTTTATCAGCTTGCCTTTATTTGAGCAAAGTTTTGTTCAAATTTTAAATTATATTGATCAAGCATGAATAATTACAATAAATTTAAAAAAAAAATTTTTTTACGATGGAGGCTAAGTAACTTTGCCAACTTGGTAACTTGCCGTTTGTTTAAACAAACAAACAATAATAATTGATTAGTTTCCTCCGGTTTTCAATTGCATTGATGATGATGATGAAATTTTGCATCTATTGATTTATTTTGCACAAATATGAAATTTGGCAATTTATTGTCACGTGACACATTGTCATTAATTATTTTTTTTCTTTTCTTTTCTTAATTGAAAACATTTGTTGTGTTTTGTTTCATTTTCTTCACTTATGCATTCATTCATTTTCTTCAAGTGTGATTTCAAAAATGATTCGCCTCAAATAAATTGTTCATTTTTCTATTAATGATAAATTTTTTCTTCTTTGGTTATTTAAATTTCATTTCATCCATTTATTATATCTGATGATGGCGTTTGTTCTATTTATTATGGTTATTTTTTCCTCTCAACCTTCATTGAAACGACGTTGAACGTTTTGTTTTCCTGTTACGTATTTCCTATTATATTTTTTTTAAATTATTATTTGAATTCTGTTAATTAATAATTATTTTGTTTTTTTATTTTTGGAAATAATTTATTCATTTTGTTTATTTTTAACTTTGTTTGATATTATTATTATTATTATTATTATTCAGTATTTCATTATAATTCGAATCAATTGAATTTGAAACCATTGAATAATAAATTGAAGTCATGCAGATGTGTATGACTGTTATTATTATTATAATCATTATTAACATTGCAGTTTGTTGTCGGTATTAATTAAATTAACAAGTTATTATAATTGATTTCAGCAAATGACAAGCAATAATGAAACACTTGCAGTTGAAGGTTAAAAAAATATTTTGATAATGCAAATTAGTCATCATTTGTTCAACGGGCGTTCTAATTTAACCGTAGGCGTTCGTTTTTCCACTTAATCTAATTTGGGAATTGTTTTATTTAAGAAAGCAAAAAAAACAGTATTACTAATTGATTATGTTTGATGATTTGCTTTTGATTTCTTTTCTATTTTTAAAGAAACTACTGATTGTAATATTTTAAAAATGAAACAACACAACGCCGCCCTTATTCATTGAATTGTGTGTTTCAAAGTGGGTCTGATTTTTCATTCAGGCCTCGCCGGTAACTGATGACCAAGTGATGGTCATTATGAGCGATATGGCGTTGAGCGCGTCCACTGCGGCCAAAGCTACACTGTACGAGTTGTTCAACGATGCAAATCCACAACAGCAGGCCGTATCGATCACTTGGCGTAGTGTTGAGCAATTCCAACTGGACAACTGTATATCCGAAGGTGGTATTGTGATCGGCGGCGATAAAGTGGACAGTTGTGGAGAGTCGGACCCGGCCGATGACCACTCGGAAACGGCGTCAACCAAGCAGAATGGTCAACAACCAGGAAGTGACCACGAACAAGATGACCAACGGAAAATTGCAGAACTTGACATAATTCACAGTGATGATGCTTTCAGTACCGCCGGTCCAGCGACGGTGAAGGCATTTTCCACGGCAGATTCGACACCGAATGTCGTGAAGAGAGAAACATCCGCAGGACGTGGAACATTTTCCCAGCTTGCCGATGTTCAAATTGAATCACCGGAACGTAGCGATCCAAGGCTGGGGACACTTCTGGAACTTCGAGACTTGCTCAAGCAGAACAACAATCCACAGGTATGTGTGGGTGGCCGTTTGGTTTGTTCGTCTCATTTTATTAACAATTGATCTTGATACTTTTTACATTTTACAGTATGCTCGTGTAGTTTTGAATTTGAATTTTTGTTCATCTTTCTTTTCTTTCAGTTAGTTCAATTGAAATTGTTTTCATTGTTTCAGATAAAAAAATTTTTGCGATCCAATCACTGGAGCAGTGGTCACCGGATACGTGCTGAACTGTGGAAAGAAATTTGTCACGACAATAATGTAGACGCCCAAGCTTTGGTCTACCACGACATTGTGGCGGCTTTCAAAGGCAGTGAGTGATGTTAACAATTTTGGAAGTTAGTTTAAAATTTTACTTCAACTTTAAAAATCAAACTCGATTTTGTTCTATTTTGCATTGATTATTTTTTGTTCCCTTTTTTTTGGTAAATTTTTCTCCATTTTCTGCTTTTAGAAATAAGCGTTAGTCCTGTATTCTTGACCGCACCGGGTGTGCTGCTTTGTGATTATCAGTTGAATGAACAAGGCCACAAAGCTTTGATACAATTACTGACGGCAGTCGAGCATGTTCGACCGGACTTCACTTATATTCCAGTATTGAGTTGTGATAATTTTTTTTTGTTTGTTTGTGATGTTGATTTTTCTTCTTAATTTGCAGATACTGTATCCGTTGTGCGCTTTGTTTCTGCATTACATGTCAGATGAAGAAGCTTTTGCTTGCATAATGAAGCTTTTCTCTCAGAGTCAAAAGTTCCTCATTCAGACGGACATATCCGTCTCTGCTTCGAAACGAACTCTGCTCATATTATTGAAGAAACATGCTGTAAAAGAAGAAAGAAATTTTTCATTTTTATTTGAAAATATTTTTAATGAACAATTTTAGCATAAAGTTTATGCGTTGATGGCAAAGTTAGTTGGCCCTGCTTCGGATGCTGAAGTGATCTCAGCTTTTTCGCAGTGGAATCGATGGCTTTTCTGTGACTTGCCCTTTTCTCACCTTGTAATATTTTCTCCACATTTTACAACAGCAATGATGATTAATATATTTTAATTTTGTTTTTCTTTTCCTCTACTCTTGCAGGTTAGGATTGTGGATTGCTTTCTGTTTGAAGGGCAAAAAGTGCTCTATCGATCCGCGGTGGCCATTTTGGTAATGTGGTACAAAGAGCGAGGTTTTTTCACTCTGTTTGAATTCAGTTTACATTTTTGTCAATCTTTGTTGTTGTCGTGTTTGTTTCAGTGAAAGAAGTGCACGAAAAGTCCGGATGGTCTGCCAACTATCTGGCCAGCAACATCAGCGACTTTTGCAAATCGATCCAAGCAACACCAAAAAAATTGCTCAAGGTATATTCAATTTTGTTAGACATTTTTATGTTAATTTTTTTAATTCTTTTTGTTTTTTTTGAAAAGGTGGCATTCAATTTGCGAAATGTGAAAATGTCTTACATTCGACGAGTGCAAGAAGAGAATGAAATGAAACTTCGTACGCGGGATATTTCACTGGCGGAGGTGGCGTCGACGCAGAATTTGAAAAATCTGCTTGCTCAGCACCACTATTTCAGCGTCACCATGGCATCGCAGATTTTAGAAAGCCATCTAGTATGTCATCTAGTTATATAAGTTCATTATTGCATTTGCATTTATATTTTGCTTTCTTCTGTTTTTTTTTTTCAAACAATTTCAGATCTCACTGTTGATCTCTTGGATTCCTACTCGTTATCATCTAGTCACACCGCAGAAGCTATTTTCCGCCAGCGAAGATGGTAGGAGTTTTACCAGATTATGGACGAAAATTGAAAATTTCTATCCTACTGTAATTTTAATTCAGACAACTTGGAAACAGGTGGTACATTTGTTCAACTGGTTGAAATTTATGATGATGATGATGATGCGCAATCTTTTTTTTAAGATTATTGGTGCGTATTGTTCCGAAGCTTGGGAAATGCGCAAAAAGCTTTCCCAATTGAGCTACTTTGGCACTGGCGAATCTTTTTTATTCTATTTCACTCCTACGCCGAACGTTTTCCCATGGGTTGGCTTGAAACGTCCTGTACAAAAGCACGGTGAAGAATTGTTCCAATGTGCCACAGCAACCTCGTTGATTATTGGAGGAGGGTAATTTTGAAAAGCAAAAAATTTTTTCATTTGTTATTTATAATTTTTATTATTTACTGTATTGTATTGTTGTTTTGCTTCTTTATAATACAGGGGCAATGAAGGATTGAGCATAAGGCAAACACTGGAAAGAGGTACAACAAATCACTGCGACACTTTCGACAATCCTCCTTTAGTACCTGAAAAAGATTTTGAAATTGAAGCTCTGGAAGTGTTCAGCTTTTCAAACGAAAGTAAATGAATGTACAAACAATGATTTGTTTTTTTTTGTAATTTTAATATAAAATATTGTCGTTGATTGTTGTTCAACTCTCAAAATTTCCAATCTCTATCTATCTCTTGCCTTGTTTATTATTATTATGGTCATGTTTGCCAATTTTTTAACGGCAGTCCATTTTTGTATTATTTTTTCTCTTTAAATTATTTTAAAGAAAACAACAGCAGCAAAAAAAAAACTAAACAAAGACTGCCATTTATAAACGTTGTGAATATGTTTTTTGACGCTTTTTGATGTAGATGCTGTGTTTCAGGGCGAAAATGAACTAAACGTATGTTTATACTGAATTGTGAACTTTTATATTTCACTTATTTTTAAGTAAAAACAGTTATTTTATGAAAATGGTTTAATAATAAGTTGTTGCTTGTTGTTTTACATTAAAATAATTTCCACACAAATGTTGGCAAATGATTCTCGGTTGACGACGTTGTACTTTACTTGTTTGTACTTTATTTTCATTTATTTGCATGCAATTTTTGTAACACATAATTTTGACATTTCAAATTTATTCGTTGTTCAATAATTTATCGGCTGTAAAATTTGACAATTTGTTATTTGTAAAATTTTAGCAGATTATGAACCTGTTATTGAATTTGTTTTTGTCACGGTTGGAATTGTTTGCAACTGTTGTACAATAATTTGCGCATCAAAATTGATTGATCAAAATTCATGTTGATGGTGGTTGATAGATAATTGAAATGACGTCATTTTAAAAAGTATATTTTCCACAGTGACAGGTCATTGTGAAATTCAATTTTCATATCAATGAATTTGAGCGTGATGAATTTGAATACTGTTCAAGGATGAAATTTCAATTCAAGCTGGCTGTGATCACAAGAATACAGTGGTCAGCTTATTAGAATAATTGATTTTCACATTTTTAGTACGTAAGATTTTTATTTATTTACTTTACTATTAAAATAATTTTTCCAACAAGTAAAGTGAAAAATTATGAATTTCAATAGAAAATATTTTGTTTCAGATAATGGAAATAAACAAATTTATTTATTCTGTTTTTTTTGTAAATTTCACCTTGTGACGTGAGAAAAATAATTTTCAAGCAGTCGAATTCAATTCAGCGTACGGTAAGTAGGTTTTGTACAGAAGAGGAGAAAATGAATTTGGGTGCTGGCATTTGTTGCATTCAGGTATCAAGCTCGGCTGAACAGCCGTTGCATGTGATGTTGAAGAAGATTGAAATCATTCATCAAAAAGATGATGAGCACACGCTTACGATTGTTGGAACAAAGTCAGCTATCGCTGAGCGCATTTTTCCATCTATCCGAAAGTAAGTATCATTTGCATATCATACTGTAGACCAGAGCATGTTCAGTGATAATCAAATAGTGCAAATAGTGGAGAAAAGTCAACACTGATCGGATTATCAAAAGCAAATCATCGAGCGATTTGTTGATTGAATTGAACAACAGAAACAGAAATTAATCGCTAGAGAAATTGCAATTGAATTCTCTTTCAATTTCCATTCTGATTATTTATTATCTTTGTTATCAATTTTTCAAACTGAAATCAACTGAAAATCATCTTTTTTTATTCTTTTTCTGCTCACGTGATTTAATGATGATTGAGATGCAAAAAATGGCTAAAAAGATGTGGAATACGAAAGAAAATTGAAATTTGTCCGCTTCAATTCATTCAATGCAGTTTGAACACGGGCAAAATGCAAATTTATCTCACAATGGATAAAAAAATTGTAAAGTATTGACAATTTGTGAAGTAAATTTTCACGATTTGTGCATATGTTATGCAAATCAAGGTTGTCGTTGCAAAATCAACATTTGCAATAAATAACTGAAATGATTCAGTTCTGTTTTTTTAGAAAATTTGTACACCAGCATAGATATTGAATTTTCAGTCAATTTGCGCCACTTATAACAGTGAAAATTTGCATCCGAAGTGAATTTTGTTGTTTTGCATCGTGAACTTCATTTGAATTGATCATGTCAGACTGATGATAATAATAATGATCTGACAATGCAGATGGGCGTTTTCAACTTTACAGCCAGGCGAACAAATCGCTTTTGTTCATTTAATATTTACTTGTTGAAAATGGTCGAACATTTTTTGAAGCAAAAGATGAATCTCGGTGACGACGAATTTGTATTGTTGTAAGTTACATTTTCTCAAATATGATGAGAATTGTTTAAAACTGTACCTGAAAATAGCTGTTCACTCTGAAATTTATAAGCATCAGATTAAATACTACAGAACTGAGAATGGATATTGTGTGTGTGTGTGTGTGTGTAATTTATTACAATTTATTAAGCATTCTTATTTAGATATTCCACAACGAGGATAAAAAATATTATTATATATACATGTGCAAGAAAAGGAAAACGAATTTCCAAGTGTAGTTGCTTTTCACCTAGCTGAAGATGAACGGCAAGGAATTCGTTCACAATCGATTCATCATTATCTAATGCAAGGTAGCTTGTTTTATTTCACCATTGTTTTCACTTAATTGCTTCATATTTTTTCTTTTTAACTCATCACAAACAGCTAATATATATAATATAACACGCGACAGTTTGCAGCAAAATCGATTTATTATTACTTCTGTATTAATCATAGCAATGAAATTTTTTATTCAATATAAAGTCCAATTATCTTTCATCTATCTTTTTGTCTTTCCAGACGGTTTGACGAATAATGTAAATTGTACTGCAAGAATATTTTCTGTAATTTGCAGTGCTAATTTAGATATTAATTTACAGCCAAACATTCAAAAGATTTTCAGAAATTCTACATTCAATTGAAATAAATCTGCATATTATTTTTATTATCATTTTATTATTATTATTACCGTTGTTTTTGTTGTTTTTGTTGTTATTGTTATTTTTACGATTTTCAGTGCTGTCATACGAAGCACAAGTGAAGACATTGCAATCAGCTATACCACTTCATGTAATTTACACGTCATTACTAATTGAAAATTAGGTTATTCTACCTAAGGTAAAATACTTTCAATTTGCATAATTTACTTAGCGATGTAGTATGTAAATTTTCAGTGTAGTCTGCTGAACGCATTTTGTGCCATTCAAATCCGGA
>JYDO01000206.1:0-69817 GCA_001447755.1 Trichinella papuae | reverse complement strand
ACGAGTGCACCGTTACTGACGATAAGGCACCTTTATGGCGATCGTTATTTGCATAGTGCAGCGTTAGAAACCGGTTTTAGTGCGTTAGAACTTCTTTGCTGAAGATGAATTCTAACCTATGCCGCGATATAATATGAACAAGGGAAATGTACTGTTAAATTCTACTAATGAGTACTACTTGAAAAACAAATGAGGTTGACATTTAAAATTCAGTCAAAATATAAACTATCGGACAGAAAACGCCACAACAAAAAGTTCAGTTAGTGAAAACACATCTTCGCATGTCTGAAAATTTTCTTAAATAGGAAAACCAAGTAGTTCCAATGAAGCTAATTTGAAGTGAGCTTAAAGCAGAAGCTTGTTTATGGTTAGTTGAACGCGCATGTTTGCTACCGTAAAGGTGATTTTTAAAAGACCATATTTTAATATTAGATGAACAATATGAAGATGGTGTTATTTAATCAAACTTCATTGTACAGAAATTTGACGTTCATTAAATCACCTATTTTCTCAACAAAACATCGAATAAAACGAAAAATACAATTTCAAAAATTATTGAACTCAAAATTTGTCATTCACAAATCACACCTACGATAATACATAATTCTAATTGGTGAATATCAATTGAAAATGCTAATTAATTAACTTACATATGAAATTTCAATAAACCTCACTCTGTTGCATTCTCAATTGCATTGTTAAGTGATTACGACGTAAAAGTGAAAAAACTGCCACTTACTTCCAAATGCGTCATCTTCTCATTGTTGATGTTCATGCTCTTTCGATGTTGATTGAAAAATTATTTTTCAGAAATTATTCCAAAAAATAATAATGAATAAAAAGCAAATAAATTGTTTGGCGCTTNGACTTCAGCAACTATTTAACGTCATAAACTCAGAGAACATTTTACGACGCTACCACTTGCCACGTAAGTCAAACGAACAAGTGCACCGTTACTGACGATAAGGCACCTTTATGGCGATCGTTATTTGCATAGTGCAGCGTTAGAAACCGGTTTTTAGTGCATTAGAACTTTTTCTTGCTGAAGATAAATTCTAACCTATACCGCGATATAATATGAACAAGGGAAATGAACTGTTAAATAATACAAATAAGGACTATTTGAAAGAAAAAACAAATGAAGTTGACATTTAAAATTCAGTCAAAATATAAACTATCGGACAGAAAACGCCATAACAAAAAATTGACTTAATGAAAACACATCTTCGCATGTCTGAAAATTTTCTTAAATAGGAAAACCAAGTAGTTCAAATGAAGCTAATTTTAAGTGAGCGACTTGCAAGCAGAAGCTTGTTTATAGTTAGTTGAACGTGCATGTTAGATACCGTAAAGGTAATTTTGAAAAGACCATATTTTAATATTAGATAAACAATACGCAGATGGTGTTATTTAATCAAACTTCATTGTACAGAAATTTGACGTTCATTAAATCACCTATTTTCTCAACAAAACATGGAATGAAACGAAAAATACAATTTCAAGAATTATTGAACTCAAAATTTGTCATTCACAAATCACACCTACGATAATACATAATTCTAATTGGTGAATATCAATTGAAAATGCTAATTAATTAACTTACATATGAAATTTCAATAAACCTCACTCTGTTGCATTCTCAATTGCATTGTTAAGTGATTACGACGTAAAAGTGAAAAAACTGCCACTTACTTCCAAATGCGTCATCTTCTCATTGTTGATGTTCATGCTCTTTCGATGTTTATTGAAAAATTATTTTTCAGAAATTATTCCAAAAAATAATAATGAATAAAAAGCAAATAAATTGTTTGGCGCTTAATGTTGGTGGTCTTCAGTCAATTTTTCAATCAAAACGCAGTGCTTCCATCCACGGACAGCGTCAAACTAAAATTATTTCCAATATGTCAATAAAGCAACGAACTCGTATGCAAATTTTTATTTTATTCATTTCTGCTGATAAATATCACTTGTACACATTTTTCATTGCGCTTTATTTACTTAACTAATGCACTCTGTTTGAGAGAAAATTCAATTGTAGCCCTGCCAAACATAAAAGCAGTTCTCATTGCGGAAACACAAATTTCATCTTTATTACTAAGTATATTTTAAATACTAGAAATAATATAAATACAAGAAATGAAATGCATACTCATTTTATATTAAATACAGGCTTGTTGTAAGAGGAGAGAAAAAGTAATGATTTGAAGAAGCAATTCACACAGAGTGACAAATTAAACCAATGACAGTTATTTGAAAATTCAAAAATGACCTCGACATTTAAAATTCAGTCAAAATATAAACTATCGGACAAAAAACGCCATAACAAAAAATTGACTTAATCAAAACACGCCTCCGCATGTCTGAATTTGAGGTTTCAAAATTCAAAAATGTCCTACATAAATGGAACTCATCGCAAATAGCTTTTCACCAAAATATTAGCACACTACCTGCGCGAGTTGACAAAATTAATCAGACAAAAATGCAATTTACCTAATGTCTGATGATCTAAATTTTGAAAATATAATAAAAAGTGACAATGAAGTTAAATGGCTTTCTGTTTAAAGAACAATATTTTCCTGATTTGCATAATAGAAAACACTATCCGCTTAGAGAAATTCGACCTGCTCTGTTCACAATGAAATTCAATGCCATAAGCAGGTGAAAATTAAAAAATCAAACGTATTCTACAGTTATAATCTAGACGCCTTTGCAAAATAACAAATTGTAATACAGTGAAAGTCTGTTATAACGATGGGCATTGGGGACAGAGATTTCGATCGTTATAACCGAGTATCGTTATAACCGAGATCGTTATCTCCGACTTCTACTGTATTAATTTTTTGAAACAGCTCAACGTTGAACCATATATAATTAACTATTTTGTCGGAAGTGTTTTTTAATTTTTGTGCATATTGAAATTAAATAATGCTTAAATAGTTAGCATTCATGCAAAAGCATCGGGAAATATGTTTCAATATTAAATTTTTACCTTGTTGCAAATATACCACGTACGAAAATAGATATCTTCTCATCCTTCAGCAATATCTTCTTTTGTGGATTTTGAAATTTTTATGAATCATTTTCAAGAAATGAAAATGAAACAATCACAAAAGAACATGCTTGACCACACTCAATGTACGGCCAATGCTCTACTGGAACAGCGAAACTTCAGGTGCCACATATAGCCTACAATTGCATCAAATAAAACTCATTGATTGACCGTCATCTAGCTCTACTATTTGAAAGCCACATCAGCAAAGTAAACAAAACGCGCTCCACTGCTGATAACACTAGCGTTTCGACAAAAGCTGATTTGCATAATTGAAAAACAACCTTAACGGAGTGTTATTCAACCTTACCTACGTCCATTAAAACGAACAGCTAAATTAACTTTATATGCTGAAAATATTTTCAACTATTTATTCATTTATAATAGATAGCAACATATAGTTACAATTTTAAAGTAGTAGTATCTTACAAACTGTTCGTTACGTTAGATGTGAATTTTCAAAACTTAAAATGATCGCATTACTGCACGCTCCTTATATAAACCAATGAATGAGAAGAAATCACCAGTGTTTTGAGAGTGTTAGAGAGTCAGAGTGTTGAGTTTGACCAGAGATCGAGTGCGTGGAAGGATCGGAGTGCTGCTGTTATCGTGCGAGAGCTGTTGACGTGGAGCTGAGTGCGTGGGCGCTTAGTTCAGTGCAGTGCAGATTGTTACCGTTTGTCGCAGAATCTGTTTGGGTGATTGTCGAATCACCAACCTGTCGCTGTTGTTAGATCAAATAAATTCCTACCCTCCCAAGGAGTTGTTTTAACTGCAGCAAGAATCGTCCTTGCAGATCGACAATCGATCTACCATAATCAACCACTAAATTAATACAGTCCACTGAAAAGACATTAAATTCTGTTGTCTTCACAACACACTATATAAGAAATTCTGGTTAAATTCTCTGTTTTTCAGATAAATAGAATAAGAAGTATGATAAATTTCTCTTTAAACAAATTTAAGATATTTTACACCGTTTGTAAAATATAGATCGGCGAGCATTTTTTAATGATCTTCAGTTAGTAGACTGTATGCTCGCGAGCGCGCACAATTCAAGCCAGTCAATTCAATTGCTTTAATATATATGCATGTCTGTAATTACTGTTCAGCAAAAATTCAAATCTGTGGAAAATAGCTTTTTCGAGGATACAAAAAAGGAACACTATGACCACGTTGTCAACTACCGTAAACCAAAATCAAGCAATAACTTGCTACCGTTCACAACATACAGTAGTCTACTGTGGCGCTTGTAATCTTAATTCTTCTGATAAACAGAAGATTAATTTCAAAATTTTGAATTTATGCAATACAATACTAATTAACAATACAGTGAAATCGACATTAGATTAAATTTTGTACTTAATTATCGCAACACATCGTACAACTACCTATGTCCTATTGTGCAAAATTTAAACTTTCAGTTTAAAACATCAAATAGCTTCGTAAAATA
Source organism: Trichinella papuae (assembly GCA_001447755.1). Classification (NCBI taxonomy): domain Eukaryota; kingdom Metazoa; phylum Nematoda; class Enoplea; order Trichinellida; family Trichinellidae; genus Trichinella; species Trichinella papuae. The sequence continues at coordinate 65,315 of JYDO01000206.1, read as the reverse complement.
AAATTTATACTATTGCATTAATAATTTAAAAGAAACAAGTGAAAATTTTTTGTTGATAAAAAAAATGTCCCATAAAAATTAAAACCACGCGTTCATGTCAGTATTCATATATTTTCAAACTGATAATAGATTGCAGATGAATAAAAGGAAAACCTAATAACCATTTCAAATGAACCATTTCAATGAAAAATTGTCAATACTATTGAAATTTGCTGGCTAAATTTACCAGAAAAATACTATTCTAGCCTGGTAATTAGTATTGTACAGTAATCTTTTTGAATAGTCGACAAAGAGAGTAAAAATGTCCGTTACATTGCATACAAATTTCGGCGATCTTAAGATAGAATTACACTGCGAAGCGTGCCCGAAAACGTGCGAAGTAGGTGTGCATGGTAAAATTCAACAATTAAAATATTTCTTACCTTCAACGTTTAGAATTTTCTTGCCTTGTGCGCTTCCGGCTATTATGACGGCTGTTTGTTTCATCGGAACATTAAAGGCTTCTTGATTCAGACCGGCGATCCATCAGGAACTGGCAAAGGGGGCCAGAGTATCTGGGGACAAGAATTTGAAGATGAACTGCGCGAAGATTTGAAGCACAACTGCCGCGGGATTGTTTCCATGGCTAACAAGGGTCCGAACACCAACACGTCGCAGTTCTTCATCACGTATTCCAGTCATCCATCATTGGACCTGAAATATACCGTTTTTGGTCATCTGATAGACGGATTCGAAACGTTGGATGAAATTGAAAAAGTTTCAGTAAACGAGAAACACCGACCCTTGCAAGATATTAAAATTCAGTCGGTCACTATTCACGCTAATCCGATAGCTGACAAATGTGCGAAAAGTTGAAATTTCACTTCTCTCAAAATTCCAAAGCACATTTCTCTCATGCACAGAAAGTTTGTCACATTTTCTGATTTGATGATTAATTGAATTTAATTTCGATTATGAAGAATCAGTGAAAAAGTTCCATCTTTCTACTTTGTTTCGTTAAAGCAACTAAATGCTGTAATGATATAAAATGTTTGTCATATTTCAACGGTTACTTTTACGATGAAAAAAATGCCAGTATATTCATAATAATGCATCAAATAATAATTAAAATTGACAATCCAGCAGTATTGTTATGTTTGAATGTTTCAAAACGTACGAAACGATACACTTGATACGGATACATTGTATTGGATAAATTGTAATAAATAAATTATTGTAAAGCATTTTTTTGTTCAGATTGCTAAGATAGTTTTAAAAAAAAGTAATTAAATTTACGTAATAAATAATTTGAAAAATAGTAAAAGAGGACGTGAAATTTAACTAACGCGCCAGTGGCGGGAAAGAGAGATCAATTAAGTGCCGCGTGGATAAACGTCAGACGGTAAAATGACAAAAGTGGGTTAATGCAAAGTAGGCGTTACAGTGATTAATCAGGAAGTGCTGTTCACATTCATACGCCCCTTGGAGCAGTAATAATTGTTTGCAAAATCAGCAACAGCATACCGATGAGCTAAAATTGCAAACAATCCTGCTAGCCCAAAATTCAAAAAATGTTTGTTGATTGTTGTGTGAAAATAAAATTTACAAAACTTCAGTCATACATGTTTTCAACATAGTCATACTGTGATTTTTCAACTTGAAATAAATTAGGCTTATGAATAAAATTCAACCTTTATCATTCACATTAAACTGATTGTAAAAAATAAACAAAAAAATTAATAATTTCAAATATTTAAATCGCTGTCGGGATCGTCTTCGTCTATATCGTCATCCTTTTCTGCGTAGTAAATTATTCTCGCTTGTGACTGCTTACTTTCACCACTCTTCTCGTAGGGCAGTGTCAAACTGCGCTTGTCGGCCATTTCTTGTTCAGTCAAAGACAACCTGAAACCAACAAGCTGTTCCAAACTTGCCGGCACCTCCAGACGATTACTGTCCACAAGTGGAAAATTATCCGGCTCATTTTGCTGCTTTTCGTCGTACAATTGCACGTTGTTGAAGTCGAACTGTTCGGTGATTTTGAATTTCCACTGATTTCTTCCAGGCGGAGATTTGAATTTCACTGCAATGGCAAAATTCCCACAGCAACTCAACCGTAAAGTGTAAATTGTGCCGGAAATGCTGGCCAGATTGTGGTCCACTGTTGTCCCGGATCCACAGCCGACCACCAGACAAGGATATTCGGAACTCAACTTGTGAACAAATCGCACCGTCCCACCAGTGCCCATCAACAGCACTGGTGAGCTGAAATTTTCAAAAAATATCAAATTCCTCCTGTCCACACCCTGTGATTTCTTTTTCAACAGATTGAACACCGCCTCCTGGTATTGCGCATTTGGGAAATTCTCTTCCACAATTCCAATTGGATCGTGTATAATTTCATGAGAATCTGGAGCAATTTTTTGCCAAACTGAAACGCTGTCCGGTAAATTGGTGACCACCAGAATCTTGCAATATGACTTTTCCAACAATGCCTTTTTAGCCAAAGCTCTAGCAAATGGAACACCAGTACAACCTTGTTCGGTTGTGATCAACGTAAGCCCTTTCAATCCAATTTCCATTTTCACTAAAAATTATCCAATAAACCAATATAAATATGCATACAAACACGTACATACCTCTACATACGTACTTGAGATACATGAGAAATAATATCAGGATAAAATGACCACTATTGAAAAATTAAACAAAAACAAAGAAAAATTTTATTTCACAATAAATTTTAATCAGATATTTTGCCTTAAAATCGACAAATTGGGGAAGACTGAATCATGGTCAAATCAACGCGTGGTCCAATCAAATCTCGAATATTGTCAATGCCATACTTGATCATGGTCGGCCTGAAAACAAGCACACATTCATGAACATGAAGACATATCAATTGCAAACTTGCCTTTCCAAAGAAAGACCCCACGCTATGACGGTCACATTTTCAGCCAAACCCAACGGAAGCAACACTTCCGGTCGAAACATTCCAGAATTGCCAATTTCAACCCATTTTTTCAATGAACTGTGATAGCTGAATATTTCCATCGATGGTTCCGTGTACGGATTGTAGGCAGGCTTGAAACGAAGCCTTTCAATTCCTGAAAACATAAAGTCACCAAAGCCGTTCAAATTGAATCAGATGAACAACTTACCGAGCTTTTTATAAAATTCTTGCAAAATTCCAATCAAATGACCAAGACTTAGATTTTCACCTGCAATCAAACCTTCAACTTGGTGAAATTCCGCAAGATGAGTGGCGTCGAGACTTTCGTTTCGAAAAACTCTATCAATACTGAAATATCTGACAGGTTTGAAAGGCTTTTTCGCAATCTCGTAAAGCATTCGAATGCTAGAGGCTGTTGTGTGTGTGCGGAGGACGTTTTTTGCCGCTTCTTCAATTTTCCACTTATAACCATAACTGTAAAAAAGCTAAGCTGAAAATGAAAAACAATGCACAACAATCAAAGTAATTTATACCCCGAAGAGCCATAATCACCAACAGAATGCACCTTTTCCACTCGTTTAACATATTCACTTGGTAAATCTTTTGTATACATTGGCTCTGAAATAACAACAGCGAGCATTGTTGTATTTAGCATTTGAAAAACGGCATATTACCAGAAATAAAAAAAGTATCTTGTTCATCACGAGCTGGATGTTGCTGCGGTTGAAATAAAGCGTCAAAATTCCAAAACGAACTTTCAACATAGCGTTGAGTGGGCATTTCTGTAAATCTACACTGCGCATTTATTTTCAATGACTTTCAAAATTTTGCATACGTTGATTAGAAAATAATATTTACCCCATTTCCAGAAATATCTGCCTAAATTCCGTTCTGACTTTCATCAATGGATGAAGATAACCCCTAACTGGAGCAACGCCAAAAGCTTTAAAATTATACGGTTTGAATTTCTTTTCTTGCCATAAATTACTAAAGTAAAACAATTTCAATTTTCACATTTGTAATTTCAAAATGTGTACTCTGTAAGCAGATTGACAGTCAAGTCAGTTTCTTCCTTCTCCAAACTTGTAGTAAACTTTTCGTCACGAAAAACTCGAAACGTTTTTATTACACTACAAAAGTATAATGTCAATAATAATAAAAATTCACTACTGATTTGCTTACATTTCGTTGATTAGTTTGCGTTTTTTTAAGTCCGACTTATTCTGATCACTTACATCATCAAAATTTAAGGAATTTATTTTATTCAAACAATCTTGCACAGCATCGTCAATTGTTTCAACCTAAAGAATAAAATATTCAATTATTTCATATATATATATATGCTTTACAAGATAAACGTGTTCAACCTTCCGTAAAACAAGTGGTTTTGGACCAGTCTTGTCTAATCGTATCCAACCCAAACTCATAGCTTTGTTAAAACCAACTTTAGCATTAGGAACAGTGCGCTAAAATTTCAGGGATTAAAAAAGAATGGAAAAAATACTAACATCTAACCATTAAATCATCCATAATTATGCCATCGTTTGGAACATGCTGCCACAAAACTGCTTCATGACTACCATTTTTTATAATTTCTTTGCCTTCTTCAGTCAATTCCCACTGCTTACGAGAGTGCTGCTCTGTTTTGATTAGCTACAAAATGTATGTTTACAAATCTGAATAATATCAGCATAACTTACGTGATCCATCGCTTCAATACTCTTAATAACACCCACAATATGCTGATGTGAGACGTTCAAATGACGGGCAATTTCATCTGAATCCATAGGTGCTTTTTGGGAAAGCAAAACCAAAAGCGTATCTGCTAAATTTTCTTCCATTTCAACTTGAAAAACAAATAATCAAATATTATATATATTATTATCTATTAATTTTTATAATAATAAACAAAAATAATACAATAATAATTTTACTCAGAAAAGATAAATAATACGGTATCACATAAATGCTCGTGGGAATTTTAATTAAGATTTACTTTAATATATGTTTTTTCATAAAACAAAACATTCAAAAATTAAAAAAAAACAAACAATTATTATTAAATTTTTATTTTAAATGAAATAAGAACTACAAATATTTTCATCACACGTTAGACTGTAATTGCTAGTTGATTTTCAAGCTCAATAAAACGCGTAATGAAATTAAAAGAATTAAATTGATTTATTTTATTTAAACTTTTGTTGTTTAAAGTTCTTTAGTTCTTTTAGTTTAAATTAAGCTTTAAAGTTCATTTATTTGAAGTTCAATTTTTTATTTTTTATTTGTTGTCTGTTCTGACAGTCAGGTTGCTTACATTAAAAATATTTTTGTCTGCTTTCATTACAGTGACAGTCGCTTTATTGTGGTGAGTTTTGAAATCTTTGTCAAATAAATTTTACTTTTATTACTTTATTACAGCAGTTTCATTTTTGTACAAAAATGGATATTGAATATGTGGAAGAAGAGTTAGATACTTCCATCTCTGAAAACGTAAAGTGTTTTCTTGTTCACAGAAATATTAAATATCAATTTATATTAATGTTCGATGGTTTAGGAAGAAAATAGCTCGCTTAACGTTGATAGCTCAATTGACGATGTGATTATCTCAAAAAATCAAAGGTAAATAGATATTCGTTTATTTTTTGAAGCAAAAAATAATCCTCAATTTAGATCAATATCCAAAATTTCTTTGGATGAAGAATCTTTAGAAGAAAGTATCGAAATGGTATTTCAGTTTTTTTTATGATTTTTTCCACTTCAATTTTATTTTTCACCTGTTTATTCGTAGGATGCAAGTTCTTCATTGTCTTATGACTCATTTAACTCCGACACTAGTGTTTCTGACCCTTATGACGAAGATGCGTTCAACTACTACCGACTTCGTGAGGAAAAGTTTATGATTGGCGATTATTGGCCAAATCAAAAACACATGACACCACCGATGAGATCCATCCTAGTCCATTGGATGTTTGAAACTTTTGACGCTTACAGTTTTCCAACTGAAGCTTTTTTCCATTCAGTAAAGCTGTTCGACCTCTATTTGGAAAAGTAATCATCTTTTACTTTTATTTAAATAAAATGAAAATCTTCTGATATGTAATTTTCATTTTTAAGAAATTGTGTTGAAAAAAAACAGCTGCAACTCATCAGCATCGTGACATTGCTAATTGCCAGTAAATTTGATGTATGTTTCCGTTGATGTTATGTGATTGAAAAAAAATTTTTTTTAACCTTAAAAATTTAAACAGAACCGAAATGAAATTTTGATGAATGAAATCTCATATATTTCCCATAATGCTTATGAAATGGAAGAAGTAATAATGAAGGAACGCGAAATTTTGGTTTATTTTAACTTCGATATTAGCTTCCCGACTGCTATCCATTTTTTGCATCATTTTGCTAAGGTAATTTTGTTGTACTGTTTTGCATTAAATTAAAATTTTAATTAATTAAACTAATAAATAAAATTATTCATTTTTTTAGGGTACTTTTTGTGACAAATTAACGTACCTGTTAAGCCGTTACATTTTGGAATTGTCGATGCTCAGTTACGAGCTTGTTAACGTCAAAGATAGTATCAGAGCTGCGGCTAGTTTGTTGTTGGCGTTGAAAATAAAACAACTAGAATGGGTAGTGGGGAAAAGTTACATTTATGAATTTTTCATAATCATATTATTGCTTCTTTTTAGACAGAATTGCACCTAAAAGTTTCAGGATACAAGGAAGCAGATCTCATTGTCACCATGTTCAAATTGAATGCAGTGGTTAAAAGTAAAAGCATCAACCGTTATTGTAGTACAATAAAACAGAAATACAAAACAAAGTAAAAATGATATTTTACCCTTTTTCATATTTATAATTTCTGTATATTGTTTAGAATTAATTTGGATGTTTTTGAAAGTCCAGATGTTCCAAAAAATACAAAGACAGAAGAGAATGATTAAAATATTAATCAATATCACAATTTCACTTTCACTTTATGAACATATTTTTTCACTAATATCTGTTTTAAGAACTTTCTCAAACGCGACGCTTGTTAGCGAATATTAATTGCATGCTTGTCGATGATTAAGTAAATTTGTTCATATTGCTTTTGCTTGCATAAATTAAAAGTTTCGATATCGCTGCCCAAGTACAGCTTGTCGTCGAGTCAACAGTTGGCTCAAATTTTCCGCTTATACCACAGATTCATTCATTCAATCAGTCCAATTTAATAACATCAAATGGAACGTGCATTACTGCATTTACTATTTTGTGGCAACGTCGTAGCAGGTAATATTCGAAATTTTTGTTGTCACTGACAGAAAAAAAAATTTAGTCATTGTTAAAGCCGTTTCCATTGTTGATTTATTAAATAAAACTTTACTTTTAAGCGTTCTTTTGGCAAGGTGGTGGTTATGAATTTCCAAGCATGCTGAGCGGCATGGATACACTGGGCTTAGGTCCAGCATATGGTAGAAATTATGGCATGGGGTTTCATGGATTCGTTTCGCCCAGTCACGGTGGTTTTGACGCCGGTAGCGGATTCGGAATTGGAGGGGGTTACGGTATTGGATTGGGCATGATGCGTCCGCAAAGATTCGGGCCGGTCGGGGTCGGATACGGTTCGTATTTCGACAATCCTTTCAGGAGATATGGCATGACTCATCCTAGTATGAACTTGCGTGTAAACCGAGGTTTTCAATGGACAATTCCATAAAATTACCATGTAGGCAATGCATTCGTACAAGTGACAACAATTTTCTACTTTAGACCAGAACAATGACAATCCGTGCATAATTTGTCCGGAACATGAATTGGACAACGAGCCGAGAATTCCATCTATGGTTTCCACCGCGTCCGGTTGTATAGACCACAATTCTTGCAAAGAACAAAATATATGCTACCGTGGTCAATGTGTACCTAGTTATCCAACCTCAGATAGATGTATTCAAAATAGTAATTGCAAAGCAGATCATGCTTGTCGTTACAAGAGATGTTGGGCAATCAAACCTGTGCAGCGTAAAAAACATAACATGAATAATTTCACTTCGAAAATATTTTTAAAAAAAATTTTTTTCAGGAGAAATTCAGACAAATCAAATGACAAGTGAAAAAAGACCAACATCGTTGCAAAATGTGGAAAAATTTCCAACAATCGCTGCAGTGAATGCAAATTCCAAGCAACATCACTCGGCAGAAGTATGGAGCAGCAGTGATGATCAATTTTCCATTACATCACCGAGGCCAAATCATCATCATCATCATCATTCACCACCACTGGTCATGAATAAAATTCCACCTTATCAATTCTCAAACAGCCATGCTACTGCACAATTTGCTTCTTCATATGAAATTCAAAATGAACATTTCGAAGAAGAGAAAGAGCATAAAGATTTGACAAATGTCGTCATAGGTGATCAACATTTGCCAACAAGAAAGTTTCATCATTCTAATGTACACATAAGACGTGAATTTGCTTCAAATTCGAAAATTCCACTCTCTCGCCCGGCTTCAATTCTGCATCATCAACAAAGTTCTACAGATATTAATAAGAAAAAATTCAAAGATTTACCGGTGGTCGTTTCCCTCCAGTTTCCTGTTGAATTGATCGACGAAACCTTCTTGTCAGTAAAAAGAAATTGTTCACGTTGCAATGCTGATCAAATATGCATTTCATTGCGCAGTCGTGAATTTTGTATTCTACAAGAAGAAGAAACTTCACCGTGCTCAGTTTCGAAAAGCTGCGACTTCAACTCGATATGCTACGCCAGTCGCTGCCAAAAAATTGCAACCACATCATATGAATGAAGGTCATTTAATTTTAAACATAATTTACCTAAAAAAAATTTTTTGTTCACATATTCATCAATGCAATACTTTTAACAAATTTAAATTACTTCAAAATATTTTAAAGATGTTACTGTGCCTACAGTAAACGATTTTAATGAAAACTATGCAAACATGAAAATAATATAAACAACAAAGATCTACCATAACATACATTTGCTATTTTAAATTTTTTCAATAAAAAAAACATGTTTTTTTTCACCTTTACTGTTTACGCTTCCTTCTTTATTAAGCTTACAGTAAACGTTTCGTCAAGATATTTCATTCAAAACATACAAATTTCACCACTGATATCTACATTTCCTCTTTACTGCATTACGTCATGCAATTTATTTATCACTTCCGAGCTTACTTTTTCAACATCGTTCAGTTAAAAGTGATAAAATAATTCACATTGCACCGTTAACAAACAAATGGATTCACAATTATTTTAAATTCAGTAACCGTAAAAAAAACAGTTCAGCAAAAAATTCTTTCTTCGTTCCCTGTAGCGGTGTAAAATTCAAATTTTCCTCAGCTACATTTTCGAACGGCGTACTGACTAAAGTAAAAACTAGTAACACAAAATTTTCACAAAAAAAAAAAACAGTAAAAATATTTCAATAAACATTTAAAAGAGTTTTCCATAAGACAATGTAAACAGTGAAAATTAATCAAGGGCGTCGTCATCGTGAAAAGTTTTAAATTGCGACGAACTGGCAGTGGACGATGAAGAAGATGGCTTGGAGACAGGGATATTATTTGATTTAGCATTATTAGCATCGCCTGAAGCCAACTGTGCAACCGTAGATGACGTAGCATCATTAGCATCATTGAGGAACATTCGTCGAACAATATTTCCAAAAAAATTACTGGTGCGATTATTTTCTTGCAATGGTACCCCAAAGTAACGCTTTGAAATTTTATCCAAATATTCTGTAAACAGTGGGTCTCTGCTGAGGGAAGACCCGTAATATTTCAAAAGAAATTTGAAAAATGGCAACGACTTCGTTTCTAAACAAATCAGCAAAAGCCATAAAAAGCTATGCAAAGGATACTTCTTTGGTCTATTAACCGCTATATCAAAATAAGTATTCAAAATATCACTAGCAACAGACTTTTCACCGTCGTTACATAAATACCGTAAAAGAAACTGAGTGATGAAAATGTCCAGTTCGCTTGGGACGCCATATTTCAAAAAACATTCTGCCAGATATTTCCCGATATACTGAAAAATGAAAAAATGTCATAGCAATGATCAAAGTTAATGTTGTTAAACTACAGCAATTAGTCAAAATAAACATCACCGATACCTGGCCATCTTCAGTTAACATGATGTGAAATATAGAAGAATGAAAGTTGCACCGCTCATGATAAACCTCCACATACATACGATGTAAATCGGGATGCCCACGGGGATATTCTGGGGATACTTCCAAAGACCATTCAAGAATCTGATTTAAAAATCGCTCTTGACTATCTGATTTGCAATTAAGAATCATCCATTGAAAGATTGATTTCAGATTTGAAATCACAGAACAATTTATAGGGCTTTTGGATGCTTTCAAAGCGACAACGTACAAACCGGCCATATCTTCAGCAATAAGATTCTGTCCTTTCTCAGAAAATTTTCCAACAGATTCATACAATATTGGTAATAGTGAAGAAAATTTTCGTTGCTGAGTCCATCGAGTAGCAAGAGCACGGTAAGTCTGATGAGCTTCGTAGAATCTGTTGTTCGATAAATAAACATTTAAGCGGTTCAAAAACCGAACTGATATTTGATCATTTGTGTTTTCTTCGGCGTTCATTTTCAAAGTTTCACACAAATACTAAGTTTCAGAACACGTCGAAGGCAAAATCTATCTTACAGTATATTAGAAAATTAAGCATTAAATAAATCCACGTAGCGCATCATTTCAAGCATTTTATTGTTACTCATCAGGTTGCTTTCAAATTACAAATAATGAAGTTTTCTTTAAAGTCAAAATAAAAGATCAGATCCGTCTTTTACATGCACTTCTTACAGGAACGTTTTTGTTATAATCATAAAATAATTACACTATGCAATTTTTAATTAACAAAATTAATCAAAATTAAAATTAAAACTGTACTAAAATTAAATTACAACTGTACTAAAGCTTAATTTTCATATATATAAATGATTGTTGTATTTACTGCAAACGCCGAATATAATACTGAAATATGTAATTATAAAATTATAAATGTGTAATTTATGGATTTTCTTAATTTTATAAGCCTATTTTTATAAACTTTAATAAAAAAATAAGCATGAATACAGTATATTTTATAATTAATGATTTTCAGGTAAATATGAATTGTACACGTCAACCTTAGCTTAACCAATCATTTTATCACACGCGTATTTAACGTAACATATTGACTGCGAGGCTTGTTCTTTTTCATTCCATCGTGATTTCCTTCTGTCGAGCAGTTGATATTGTGGAATTTTGCGATTACGTCCTTACTAATAAGTTACGTCAATAATTATTAATCTTGAAAATAGTAAGCATTTTTCATTTTTTGTTGTTACTTGTCATTTGATCTTTTTTCTGTTCAATGGCTATTTTATTTTTCAATAAATGATTTTAGTTTTATGATTTAAGTAAAGGCTTGTGGTTGTGTTGTTATGATTAGATTTAAGTAAAAGTAAAATTTTAAGTAGAGTTTGACAATCTTACTTTGTGTTGTTGTTTTAATTGTTTGTTAAGCGAGCTATGTTTGAAATTTATCGATTTCGTCATGCATGGTTATTCTTTATCAATGAAAATATTTTGTCGTAAATAATTTTCGATATTATTTTATTCAAAATTCTTTTTTTATAATCAAGAAAAATATTGATAGGAAAGTTATGTTTTTAATCGACAATTTTTCAATGTAGTTTTTGTCTTTTCAATGTTCATATGCTGTATAGTTATGTCCAACTGTAGTAGTTTAAAGATTTCTAAGTTTGATTCGTGTTTTTACTTTTGTATTTTTTGTTTTTATTACATTATGATTTTTTAGGTTGATAATTTGAATTGCGGGAAACTTGTGAAATGAAAGTTCTGGGTACTTTGTTTTTTATTTGGCTTGCTTTGGCCTCAGCCGAAGAGAAGAAAGATGCTAAATACGGCACCATTATTGGTATTGACCTGGGAACAACATATTCTTGGTTAGTTGAGTTGCTTGGAAATTTGCATTTTATTGAATTAAATAATTTTTAGTGTTGGAGTTTTCAAGAATGGTCGTGTAGAAATTATTGCCAATGATCAGGGCAATCGTATTACCCCGTCGTATGTGGCTTTTACACCGGAAGGTGAGCGTCTGATCGGCGATTCCGCGAAAAATCAGTTGACCACCAATCCTGAGAATACGGTATTCGATGCTAAGCGTATGGTTGGACGAGAATGGTCGGACAAGAGTCTTCAAGCGGATCGTAAAATGTGGCCGTTTACAGTGTTAGAAAAATCAAGCAAACCGAACGTTCAACTCACTGTTAACGGTGAAAAGAAATTGTTCACTCCCGAAGAAATTTCAGCGATGGTTTTGTTGAAAATGAAAGAAATTGCCGAAGCTTATTTGGGCAAAGAAGTGAAAAATGCCGTCGTCACGGTTCCTGCTTATTTCAACGATGCACAACGTCAAGCTACCAAAGATGCGGGCACCATTGCTGGTCTTAATGTAGTTCGAATCATTAACGAACCGTAAGTTTGAACACGTTTTGTTTGTTTGTTTGTTTGTTTGTATTTTTCATTACAACTCGACATTTTAGAACTGCTGCTGCAATTGCATATGGTCTGGACAAAAAGGAGGGTGAAAAAAATATTTTAGTTTACGATCTTGGAGGTGGAACGTTCGACGTTACTTTGCTTACTATTGATAATGGTGTTTTTGAAGTGCTCTCTACTAATGGTGATACTCATTTGGGTAAGTGGGAAAAGAAATTTCTCACATTTTTACGTTGCAATTTTGAATTGAATAATGAACATTGTTAATTTTTATAAAGGTGGTGAAGATTTTGATCAACGTGTGATGGAATATTTCATAAAATTGTATAAAAAGAAAACTGGAAAAGATATTCGAAAAGACAATCGAGCTGTGCAGAAATTGCGACGTGAAGTTGAAAAAGGCAAACGTGTACTGAGTACACAGCATCAGGCGAAAATTGAAATTGAATCATTTTTTGATGGGGAAGATTTCAGCGAAACGCTCACCCGGGCAAAATTTGAAGAGCTCAATATAGTATGAATTGTGGGAAAATTGGATATTTTTCACAGTTGTTGCAATTTCTTATTTTTCAGGATTTATTCCGTTCAACTTTAGCACCAGTGAAACAAGTGCTCGACGATGCCGGTTTGAAGAAAGATGACGTGCATGAAGTTGTACTGGTCGGTGGTAGCACTCGCATTCCCAAAGTGCAACAATTGCTGAAGGAATTTTTCAACGGAAAAGAGCCCAGTCGTGGTATTAATCCTGACGAAGCTGTTGCCTACGGTGCTGCGGTACAAGCTGGCGTAATTTCTGGTGAAGAAGATACTGGTGATCTTGTGCTGTTGGATGTCAATCCGTTGACTTTGGGAATTGAAACTGTCGGCGGAGTGATGACGAAACTGATTCCCAGGAATACGGTAGTGCCGACCAAGAAATCGCAGATATTCAGCACCGCTGCCGACAATCAGCCCACGGTTACTATTCAAGTTTTCGAAGGCGAACGACCAATGACAAAAGACAATCACCTTCTTGGCAAGTTCGATCTTACTGGCATACCTCCGGCTCCTCGCGGTGTGCCACAAATTGAAGTCACATTCGATATTGATGTGAATGGTATTTTGCACGTCACCGCCGAAGACAAAGGCACCGGAAACAAGAACAAGATCACAATTACCAATGATCACAACCGTCTGTCACCGGAAGATATTGACCGCATGATCAACGATGCCGAGAAATATGCAGAAGAGGACAAGAAGTTGAAAGAACGTGTGGATGCGAAAAATGAACTCGAAGCTCTTGCCTATTCGTTGAAGAGTCAAATTGCGGACACTGAAAAATTGGGAGGCAAATTGTCGGCCGACGAGAAGAGCAAAGTTGAAGAAGCTGTTGAAGAGAAAATCAAATGGCTGGAAAGTAACGTTGAAGCGTCGACGGATGATTTCAAGCAGCAGAAGAAAGAGTTGGAAGACATCGTGCAGCCGATAATTGGGAAATTGTACAAGAACGCCGGCGAAGGTGCTCCACCGCCCCAACCGGACGCTGAAGAAAAAGATGAACTGTGATTTTTCAACGTCTTCTCCTGTGTCCATTTATCGGTTCTGTGTATATATATATTTATTATTTTTTTTTGTTAAAAGAGAAAGTAGTTGTTATATTATTGTTCCGACATCTCTCCATTTGATCAACCTTTACATCGGAAATCAATGTTCTTGTTTTCTCGACTTCGATGTATATTTCAAGGTACAGTCAAGCTGGAGAATTCTATTATTAAAATAAAATTTAAAAAAAAAAAATTTTTTTTTCTTTTTGTTTCAAAATTAATATTCATTTATTGACTGACAGTAATCCAGTTGAAAATTTCGAAATTGTTACAGTATATAAAAGAAAGACAGGTTCGTTGTCTGTCTGAGGCGGCAAAAGCTCTGATTGACAGTAGTAGTGGTTTGGTTGGAGTGTTGAGTTTAATTTGAAAAAAAAATTTTTTTTTTCACTTCGACGATCACCCAATCTTACTCAGTTCGAAACAATCAGTTGAAATCGATGACTGAGAAGAGATTGATCGAGTCTTCTTTTTCCAATCACGAACGTGAGTGTTAAATTTTTTTTTATTTACTAATTTAAATTGTGTGAATTAAATATTTTTAAAAAAAAAATCTTTTTTCACGGTATTGCTTCAAAGTTTCCACTGTTTGTGCATTGTCAATTGAAATTGAACGTTGAATAACAAGCAGTTGTTTGCGATTGAAATGTTCAATTTGTTGCAATGATTCGACAAAAAAAATAGCCTGTTTGTGATGATGAATGCAAATTTGTGTTGTTGAGTAAATTCAATTCTTTTCTTCTGTGTCGGTGAGGTAAGAAAAATAGTGTGAAAAATTGTAGTGAGTGTGGTGTAAGAGAAAAATATTTTCAAACTAATGTTGAGAAGAAGTGAGTTGTTTTGTAAAGTTGGGTGAAAATTGCTCATTTCAATGTTTTGAATTTAGTCATAATCTTCTTTAATGAAATGTTTTCAGTTTTCATTTCAATAATTTCAATTTGTTCACGATCAGTATTTGACAAGAGAGATGCATCATTTAGATTACTGTATTGAATTGTAAATGACTAGAAAGTACAATAAGTGTAGTTTTGATTTCAGAGTGTTCAATTTTAACAAGTAATATTGTATGTGATTGAAATTGTTCAATTTTCTTTTTTTCAAAAACAATATTCAAAGCGTTGTAATAATTTTTAGCAGTGAATAGTGTAGTGGAAAGTGAGTTGACCGTTTGAATTTGAATTGACACGAGAATGAAGTTAAATTGGGCTTTTTGTGTGTGCGGGGTTGGTCGTTAAAGTGCATCAATTTTCCCATGAATTAGTTTTCTTTGAAATGCCGGTAGCACTGGCCACGACTTTCGCTTCACCGACAATTGGGGGCCATAACGACAAGTGACCAGTTTTGTTTTGACCATTGGTCAGTGCGAGAGAGTGCAATTTTTCAAGGGCGACGTGTTTGTCAACGGGTCAGCAGCAGCAGCAGAGGCAACGAGCATAGAGAGAAGCGTTTTTCAGGAAAAAAAGTGTCTCATTATATATTCGGTATTATCAGTTGTTGTCGGCCGACCTTGACCGATGGTCAGTGTCCATTTGTTGAAATGAAAAAATTTTTTCAATAGTGATCAAGTTGAATTGGTGTAAAAATGCAGAAAGAGTATGCGAAAAAGCGTGTTCAGTAAAATCTGAGGGGTCAAATTGTTCATCATCATCATCATCGTGATCATATTGCCCCGGGTGAAAATGAATTTCTTCAATCATTAGAATATTGTGGACAATTTTGATCAAGTGAAAATGAATTGTTGAAAAAAATAAAATACAAGAATTTATTGTTGTTTGGAAAAAAAATTACAGAAACGGTGAGTAAGATTGAGAAATTATTGTTGAATGAATGAATGAATGAATGAAAAAATCTAGTTTTTCAAAATTTACACCCGCATACAATATATATATATGTATGCATATATATTTTATAATACGCATGCTTGCTTGTAGGAAATTAGTTGAAACATTCGATTGTTGTTTTTGTTGTTCATGTCGTTTGCTGAAGTTGTTAAATGTGTGTATTTTTAGTGTTTTCAAGTGGGCTGATGATTTACTGGAATGTCAGTTAGTCAGCCAGTCAGTCAGTCAGTTAGTCAGTAATAGTTTGAACATTTTCTTCTTCATCAATTCACACTAATCTCAATAATGTAATGCATGTTGTATGTAATTAAAATTTTCCGCAACAATGAAAAAGAACAATCAACGCAAGTATATGCAAATAATTATTCGAATTTAAGAAAAAAAAAAGAGGAGGGTAAATTTGTTTGTTGTATTGTATTGTGAAGATTAAAAAATGAAATTTTAATTTTTGAAAAAATGAATCGATTAAAAAAAAAGGGATTTTTTTATATTTCAAATCTCTTTCCAATCGTCTGCCCGCATGCACGCAATGTGAAGAATGAATGAATGAATGTGTCGACTAGGAGTGGTTGATTTAAAAAAAAAATAGCAAAATTCTATTGCATTGCATGAGTATGAATCGATCGATCAGAAACCGTTTCACCAATAGTCGGTGATTAAAAACACTTTACCACAGTGAATCCCCGGCGATTGATAAGCTTAAATTAAAAATCAGCTTCACGTTGCCTTGCGGCTTCAGAGGTGATTTGTCACTTGCTTATTATGTTAGATTTTGAAATTTTATTATTGTTGTTGTTGTTGTTGTTTTTTTCTCCAATATTATTCTTACATTGGTGATGGTGGTGGTTGTAAATGTTTTTCAAGTGAAAATCATTTGAACGTTAAAATTTAAATTCTCCACGGATGATTTACGATTATTTTTGATTTTTTCAAAATTGAACACTTTCACCACAAGACAATGATGGATGATTTATTGTAATTTTTCTATTGTTGTTTGGAACGTTTGAAAAAATTTTTTTATTTTTCAAAATTAAAATCAATCAATCGTCAATTGTTGCTTGTTATTTTATCGAATGTTCAAATTAAAAATATTCAAGTATGAAATTAAGGTTGTGCAAAATGTGTGTACTGCAGATGTGGTGATATTGGAAGAGGAACAGTGAGGGGTGGTGAAGAAAGTTGAAGTGCTGACAAAGTGCTTCAAGTCAACTCATGCTGTGTGCAGGTCAACAGGCGATGGGTCATTTTCTTATTATTATTATTATTTTTTTTATTTCAAAATTTCCATTCATATTTCTTGCACTGTTGAAGAACAGGTGCACAATTAATAACAGTACTGTTCTGTTGACATTGGGTCAAAGTTATCGTAGCGGAAATTTATAAGAAATATTTTTACAACGCAACAACTGATTTTAATCAAACTATGCATGTTCTACTATCTATCTATCCATCCATCTATCTATCTATCTATCTATCTGTATATTTATTTATTTATTTCACTTCTCTAACCTCTACAGTTAGCTAGTGGGCATTTTACAAATACTTTTCAACGATCATTATGAACAAATTCTATTATTATCAATAATAGCAATTTGGGAAAGTTGAAATTACTTTTTACTTATTCAATTGTATATTAATTTGAAAAATATTTTAGTGTTGTTGCGATTGCAGTGGTTGAAAAGATTACAATAAAATCAGAATTCTTTTGATGAAGAAAGGTATGTCAACTTATTATACATTACTGTATACAAAGTTTTTTTTTTAAAAAATTAATTAATTTTTACATCGACTATTTCATTTTAAATTTCAATCATTCATTAATCATTATTATTAAAATGATTGAAATTGTTCAATTCATTCAACATTGCAATGTAGCTCAACTAAGCCTGAATTTTCAATGAATTTCAACAACAGTTTTTGGGATTGTGATGAATTTTATGGAAAATTAATGTCGACATTGATCGATGCAATGAAACCGTTCACTATCGCATCTTGATGCACAGAAAAAGTACGGTCGTGTTTGATAATAAATAATACAACAGAAAAAGAATGAAAAAAAAAAGGAATTATTAATTAACTTTTCTGGAAAAAATAATTTTTTTTTAAAAATTATAATCAGCCTCCAAGTAGAAGATTGTACTTTGGTGTTTTGTTTTGTTTTTGTTTTTGAAAATAGGTCAATTGTTTGGAAAGTTTGCAATTGAATTTGTGTTTGTGGTTTTCATATTTTGACAATTTTGATTAAATGAAATAATTTATTATTCAATATTATTATTCTAATTTGTTTTTGTCAAATGTTCAAAAAGTAAAAATTGCATGTTATGAATATTTTTGGATTTAAAACAAAATTTTTTTTCAAAAGTTTGAAAATTTGCATGCGTATTCCTTATCGTCTACTTGATTGTAGTGATGATTAGCGTGTTTAATTTTCGAGATGATCTTATTCATTATTATTCAATATTTTTCTCCTCCTCCTCCTTCTTTTTCTATTTGTCGATGTGTATAGATATAATAATTTTCAGTTCGTTGAATAAATAAATAAATAAATAAATAAACGGGAAGAATATGAATTTTTAAAAAAAGAACACTAGTTTGTTTCTTGAAGTAAAAAAAAGTCGATATTTTGTCAATTTTTCGTTATTATTATTCTTCTTATTCTACTTGTTTTTTTTTCCTGCGTTTTTGAAAAATCGTTTCCAACGCAGGTTCATATTTCTGCTTGATTGAAGAGTACTTTTCGACCGCTCGCGGTGACGGTAGTGACACGCGTGTTTCATCGACAATTAATGCAAATTTTTTAATACAGTAGGAAAACAAAAAAGAAAAAAAAAAGTTTTTTTCGTTAAAATGAATAACAATAAATTTGAATATTATATATGATAATGATTTTCATTGAAAAGTCAAAAAGTGACCCACTTGTTCAATTGAACAAGTTGTACAAAAAAGCTTATTACGAAAGTGAAAGTGGAGAACTGTATCTCTTCTTTTTTACGTGACTTCTATTTCATATCGTGATCTTGGATGAAAATAAAATTAGGTCAACGTCAGCGATGGGTATTATTAATATTTTTTATTTTTTTGCATTTCAACACTGCACAGCGACCCCGTGCGTGGATCCGCAGAGCAAAAAGTACAATGGCTCGTGTGGTCAGTTGGTTCTGCAAGGGCTAATCGCCTTATTCGTATAGCAAATAGGTTGCGCGAGTGACCCTATTTTTTTCCTCTCTCTTTCTTGCTTGCTTGCTTGCTTGCTTTTGCTGTTTGCAAGTGGAAAAAAATTTTCCACCATTATTATACCACAAGCAGAAAAATATTATTATTATGAATATACCGCGTGGTCAGTGTTCTCTACTTTAAACTGACCACGACCACGACAGGCAACGGGTCAACGACGGCAGGGGTCGCGCAGGACGGTTAACACTAATTAATCGACCGACGGCACGGAAACTGGCCGGCCATTGGTCAGCGAATATTTTTGACGGACAGCTGCTAGTGGAGGTGAAATATTTCTTTTTATTATATTATCTATATTTTTTTTCTGTGTTAACATTTAATCCTTCCTCGGTTCAGTTCAATTTATTGTTGGCTTTAGCGTTAGCGTTGCTGTGTTCTTCTTTCTTTCTTTCTTCATCTTCATCTTTTTACTTTCTACGGTGTCAAATTACTCATCATCGGAAATGCAGCAATTATAATATTTATTTATTTATTTATTTATTTATTTTTTAAAATAAATATATTATTTGTTGTTGTTGTTGTTGTTTTGTTATTATTATTTTAATGTCGTGTTGTAGATAGCAGGTCGAGAAAGAGTTGTTCGTTTGTACGAGCAGTGTGAACGGTAGAAAAGCGAAGGAGAGAGTGAAAAAAAAATTTTTTTTTAAATTAATATTATTATTATGCTGAGCGTGTGCCGTTTGACGGACAACAATGACTCTGAGCAGTGTAGTTCGGAATCGTCGAAGAAAACAACCACCACAACTGAGAATGGTCAAAATGGAACCAGTGACAACGCCCCTGAAATTTCCCAACCACAAGCCAACAACACTGGCGACCAAAGCCGACACGACGAGCTCCAACTATTCACTTCTCGTCAGGCGACGACCACGCCTGCTGCTGGCGGGATGAAAAATACCGCCGCCCCCTCTTTGAGCTGCGTGCACTGTTCTTTGGGCTTCAATCACCGCACTGAACTCCAAGCTCACATGATTCTCCAGCACGGTCAGCTCAGCAATGACCATTGTCAGATTGCAATTTCTTCTGACCAACCACATTTTGACACTGATTCTCAACAGTTGAACAATTTCAACCCAACTTGCACCACTGCTACTATATCCAACATCACCACCAATGGTGCTGATGTGGATGCTTACAATGATGATGATGACGACGACGACGACGACGACGACGATGATGATGATGAAGATGATGCAGATGAAGATGAAGAAGGAGAAAGTGATAATAATAATAATAATGATGAATTTGCTGATGATGAAAATGAATCATTGACAATTACGGTTCGTTGCGACATTTGTGACATGCTTTTTCTCAATCCTACTTATTTACAAAATCACATCAAAGAAGCACATCCCGCATTTCACGTAAGTGTATTTTTATTAATTTTTAAATTTTATTTTATATTTTTATCAGTATATATTATATATATTTTTTTTTATTTGTATTCACCATTTATTCTTCCGGTCAAAGTAGAATTGTACAAACAAAATATCCCCACACTATTAGAGACAAGCAGGTGAACGGTATTTGCATTTGCTTAAATTTGACCGGTCAATTTTTCTTCCATTTCTTCTCCTATGTCTGCTCTTACTCTGCTCTCTCTTTCTCTCTCTGTGTTGTGCATGATCAAATATTGAAACACTGATATTGAATGAATGGACTCGTCAGCAGTTGTACAGGCGACAAGGTTTAGGAAAAATGAGCTCCACAGAATTTGCTTTACACACTCACTCTTTTTTATCTGTTTTTTTGGGGGCTTTATTTTTTGTTTCACTTGTCGTTTATACGTAACGGGTCGACCACATCTCTATTTTTTTTATTCTTCATCATCATCTTCTCCTTTCACATTTTCAATCCATCATTAGGATAATTACATCATCGAGGTCAAGTTTTTCCGCCACAGTATGTGGGAACGAACAAGCCACTCATTCACTCATTGCACTGGACTCTGCTGCTTAATTGGTCAACTTTTCTGCTTGCACGCACACAATAACCAACCATTTTAATTTTTTCATTAAACAAAAAAAAATTATGATAAATTATACCACTGGTTTATATATTTACTTTACAACTGAGCAAACTGTGATGACGACAATCGATATCTTCTTCTTCTTCTTCTTCTTTCACACTTCACCAACTGACCGATCAAATGCACTTTGCATTATTTTTTTCCCAAAAAATAATAAATTTAAATGAGGAACGGAAATTACATCATCATCATCATCATCAGAGAAATTCGCTTCAAATAATTATTTCCTTGAAATAAAAAATTCTGTTTCAATTGAATAATTAAAATTCACTTGTACAAAATTTTATCGATACCATTTTGCTTGGAGAAAAATCAATCTTGTATCATTGCGAATTAACGTATTTGCATTTATTTCAATGTTGCACATTTTCAAAGTTTTATTTTAAATGAAACTGAATATAAAATACACACAAGCTTGAACAATTGATTTTCAAAATGACAAGCAACATTTATTTTATATATTTACATTCTACTCTTTCTTTTCTACTTTCTCATCGTTCTGATAGTTAAATAGCTAAATGTTGTATACAAATTTATTTATTTATTTATTTGTTTATTTCTCTGACTCATATTAGCTGTACTGATGTGATGTGGAAGATTTTATTTCATGACAAATTTTTTCTCAACACTGGTCAGCTAACTCTATTTCAAAACTACTGTTCTGTGAAGAAATGCAACTAGCCAATTGGTAATATTCAAATCACTTTATTTGATTTGTGCTTGTCGGTGATTGAGATTTTTTTTTCTTCTTCTTCTCTTGTACTACAATTTTTCCACAATGACATTTTATTGGATGATTTTTTTTTTCATACCATCATCATTTTTTGAACTTTTGGTTGATTTCAAATGTGCATATATCTGGTAGATCTGGTGAAAAGTGGAACATTTGACGCAATTTAATTCTCCTTTTATTCTTTTCAATTACGAATTCTAAATGCTAAATTGATTGCAATAGCAACGATAAAACGAAGAAATATAAATCATCAGAAAAGTGCAAATGGAGAAAAAAGGATTTTCAACAATTTGCATAATACACCGCAGAAACTGGCATGCGTAAATAGCTTTTCACACACACAGCGTGTAGTTATTTATTTGTTTGTTTATTTGCTTGTGTGCTTGTTTTATATATTCGTCGTGATCATCCTATTGTTTAGCCAATATGTCCATAATAATAATAATAATAATAATAAACAGTTACTTATAATGCAAATAGGATGAAAAAATTCCATTTTCGTCTGTTGCTATTGGTTTCTTTTAAATTGACTTTTAAAAGCGCACCATTTCTCATTCCGCTACTTGTTGTGAACAATGATAATTGAAAGCACAGTGATGACGAAAATATCATATATATATATTTTTTTTTGTCTTTCGTTGGCTTCATTGGCAATTTTAAATTAGCATATTTTTATCCGATATGTGCTGGACAGTAGTGTTGCTGGAATGAAGAGGAGCGGACCAGCGTGTCACGGTGGTAATGAATTGAACACATACCATCACCGTGGCATGAATGGAAGGGCCGTTTGAAAGAGGAAGAAAAAAAAACGGATTATTTTTCTTATTAATTTTAATTTTCGATTGAAATGTGACAAATTTTTGAAATTGGGAAGAAAATGTAGAGAACAACAAATTTCATGCATTTTAAATTGATCGCTTGGAAATGAATATCGAATAAATGGATAATGCGACAACAACTGAGGGGACGCACAATAAACGCGCGTGCGTTGGGCAGGTTCTTCGATTTTGTGATTACTTTTAAACGCATGATCTACAACGGCAATTCTCCCTATCCATGTCCGCCAGTGTATCTGTGTGTGTGTGTGTGTGGCGATGGTCATTGATCATTAATTAAATTCGTCGACCGCTTGCGCTTCAGCGCTTGCGTTAGCCGACTGCGGTTTTTACACCAAAGCAAAGCTGATTTTTCTTCTTCCCCCTTTATTGTTTTTTTTATCTATTCTTATTCTTCTTGTGATAAAAATTTAAAATTAAAAAAAAACTAATATAATGAATGATAATCTTGTTTTGCTTCAATCATTATTCGTTTTTTCAGGAGAAGAGCCTGGATACTGAGGTCGATTTGGATGTCGAACGACCGACTGACGGTCAGTCGTCGTTGCAAGTCAATTCGGCTGCAATTCTCAACTCAACCAATTTGTACCCTTGCTTGCAATGTGGTCAACAATTTACTCAGCCGGAAATTTTATACCTGCACACTGTCCAATTGCACGCCAATAACGGCGTTGTTGAACAGCAGACGTCGACGGCCAGCGATTTGATTGATTCAATTTCATCGGAATTAGCATTGAAAAAAGCTGCATTTTCTGCTTCTTCGACAGTTTGCAGAAATACACCGTCCGTATCTTCGTCGTCGACCATTTCTTCCAACGTCATCAACAATAAATTATCACAATTGGATGGCAAGTTTCCAAAATTGACCCAACAGCGCTTGAAACGAAGCCATCAACTGCGCCAGCAGAAGCAATCGGCTGACAAGTTGCCTTTCAAATGTGAATATTGTGGCAAACGTTTCCGAGCTGAACGATTTGTATACGCTCACAAGAAGAAAAAACATGGATACTTCATGGTCACGCCATTATTGTCCTCTTGCGAAAGTCCCCCTAGGCCAAATAACGTTCCTGATGCTACATCTTCTGTCTTGGCTACTGCTATTCAGCAGCAGCAGCAGCAGCAGCAAGAGCAACAGCAGCAACAACAACAACAGCAACAACCACAACAACAGCAGCAGCAGCAGCAACCACAACAATTACAATCACAACTACAATCACAATCACAGTCACAATCACAACAGCAACCAACTTTGTCGAAGATGTTTTTACCAACTCAAATGTTTAATAATGGTTGTCAGTCACCGTCGCCGAGTCATTTTTACACCACCCAAGCAACCGCCCCTGCTAGTTCGTATATGCCGACCGTACCGGACATGTCTTGCGCAATGTGTCGACAATTGATGGTGCTGTTTCAGAGTCACTTTTTGACCGCTCATTCCAACGCCATGGTCAACCAATCGTCAATATATGGTACGGATTTTGCCACGATGGCTGTGGCCCAGGGTTTTCTCCAACAGCAGCAACAAATGCTGGCCAGCATGGGTATCGGCTTGGACGGTATGCTGTTGGGCAACGGCGCCGGCAGTCTGCAACATCAGGTGCTTGATCGTGATGCGTATTGTGAAATTTGTCAAAAAGAATTTTGCAACAAATACTTTTTGAAAACTCACAAACTCAACATGCACGGTGTATTCATGGACGATTCTCCAATGAAGCAATTGAAACGTTCACCGATTACTAAACATGCTCAACAACAGCAACAGCAACTACCACAACTGCAGCAACAGCAGCAACTACAACAACAGCCACAATTACAGCAACAGCAGCAGCAGCAGCAGCAACAGGAACAACAACAACAACAACCTGTAGAAACTGATCAAACTGCTGTATTGAATTTATCCAGTGCTAATACTGGCAACAACAACAATAATAATATTAGTAATAGCAATAGTAATAGTAGAAGAATTTCAACACCCGTCACAACAAATGGTGCAAGTGTTGGTACTGGTGCTGGTGCTGGTGGTAATAATCAAACGGCGGATGAGACATCAGGCGTTGATGTGAAACGTCAACGTTTGGATTTATTATCATCGGTCAGTGGTGTTGTTGATAACATGACCGCGTCGTCGATTGCAAGCCAGCAAAGGTATTGGAATCCAACGATTGCTGATTTAGCAATCAACGGCACGTTGTCGTGCAATTTGTGCGTCAAATCATTTCCAAGCTTTTTCGCTTTGATTGCTCATCGATACCGTGACCACGGCAGTTTCGACAACACTCTGGTCTCTCCGTTTGTCGGCCGCAGTCCGGCAACGATGCTGTTGCCCAACATATCGGCCACCGCCCCTGTGGATGCCAACACTGCCGCCGCAGCCGCTGCCGCAGCCGCCGCCTACGCTTCATCCTTGGGCACGACGGATCTGACCGCAGCAGACGGTGGCAATTGGTTTTGTGAAATTTGTCGTCGAGATTTTCCCAACAAGTACGTCCAACGCGTTCACATGTACAGCGTGCACGGTATAGTCGGCGACGGATGTCCGGCGGTCAATTTGCCAACACCGGCACCAAGCAGGTCCGGAAGCAAAGATCGTTCGGCTGGCAGAGCTGGTGTTGCGAATCCAAGTAAAAATTTCTGCAACATCTGCAACAAGGAAGTGTGCAACAAGTACTTTTTGCGAACTCACATGCTCAAAATGCACGGTATTGTCATTGACGAAAATCGGGCAGTGATCGGCAGTATTAACACCACCAGCACTGTTGAAAATGGCGGTGGTTCAGCCGAGAGCAGCAGATCGTTCGTTTGTCGTGTCTGTGAACGTCACTTTCCCGGATCTCACGATCTGAAATTGCACTACGAAGAGGCACATCAGCGTCGCAATCTTCAACCCCAGGGATCGGATGCGTTGAACACCGCAACCGAAACTGCAACAACTTCCTCTGCACCAGTACTATCCGCAGCAGCAACAGCTCCATCATTATTATTACCACAGACAAAAATGCCAAGCATTGTTGATATTGCTGCTGTTGGTGCTGGTGCTTCTGCTTCTGCTTCTGTTGGTGCTGCTGCTGGTGCTGCTACTGGTATCATTGCAACAGCTACAGAATTGCAACAGCAATCATTAGCATCTAATGCTGCAGAAATGAGAACTACTGTAATATCTTCTGTTAATGATGAACAAGCTGTGGTCGAAGAAGACGGGTCCAAAGCCGACACACCGGCGTCTCGTGATACTTTGGGTTGACGATTATTGCACAAGTGCGAAAACTATGTATGTATGCGTGCGTGTGTGCGTGTGTGTGTGTGTATCTGTCTTTACACATCCGATCTTTTCACTTTTATTCTTATTCTAATCTAATTAGCAGACCTATACATATATATATATATGTAATACTGCTTGCTATCACACTCACTACTATTCGTGTACTTATTTTAATTTTTAATTGCTATATTCTAAAATTCGGGTTTTTTACATGACGAAATGGCGACGTCATTTTTCCATCATTAATTATAATTATAATTTTATTTAAACTTTGTTGTTATTGACACTGACTTATCTATGTCAGTAGTGTTGTTCTATTCTACCGTTTTGTTATGATTCATCACTGCTGAAGCTAGTGATGAAGAATATGATGCTCTTCAGCAGCACTGTTGCTTATTATATTTTACAATATTCAGTTACAAGCAAAATTCGTGGACACAGTTGCACGTCTGTTTTTTTTTTCTTCAAGTCAACGTTCAATTATTTTATAAACGCAAGCAACCGTCGTCTCGATCTCGATCGGTTGATCATGCCGTGATTTCACCTCACTTGCCTCTTTTATCTTGTTCAATTAATTGCATTTCTCTCAACCTCTTTGTTATACTATCGTTGACTGTTTACTTTTGAGTTATCATCATCGCTATTATTACTATTTATTATTATTATTCTTATTATTATTATTAACTGATGGACGAATAAATTCTGTTTTGCTTATTCTATCAACAGATGAATATTTTCATACACTGAGCAGCTTTTTATGCACGTTGAAATAAGAAACGCGCACGTATGTGTGTGTGAAAGAGGAAAAGCAGTTTTAAAATGACACCACTAAATTTTTCATTTGCTTTACTTTATTCATATGCTTACACAAGGCTTAAAAAAATAGCTGGATTTTTCAGCTTATATAAAGGTTTTGTTTTACATTTCTCTCTCTATCTCTCTGTCTCAACATTATTATTCCGTCGTGATGTCATAAAATTGAAAGAAGAAAATAATTATTGATGAATTCGCGTG
Source organism: Trichinella papuae (assembly GCA_001447755.1). Taxonomy (NCBI): domain Eukaryota; kingdom Metazoa; phylum Nematoda; class Enoplea; order Trichinellida; family Trichinellidae; genus Trichinella; species Trichinella papuae. Next base: position 38,315 of record JYDO01000206.1, on the reverse strand, counting down.
CAATTTTTGTAATGACACATTTAAAGCTTATTTATTATTGCATACAAAGCAAGCCGGTCAGAGGCTAAGTGTAGAAGCACTAAGCGACGAAGCTTTTAATGGATCCATCCATCCATCCATGCATCTTTGCTTGTAAAGTTCGGATTGGGAATTGATTTTTGTTTTTCTTCGACAACAGCGGCCGCTGCTCGATTTCAATAAGTGCTTTTTTCCCAATTTGATCGTTTTAAATTTCACCGTTCACAAATAGCTTTTGAAAATTTGAATAAAATCAGAAGAGCTGAGAGGGAGACAGAAAGAGAGAGAGAGAGATAGAATGAAAACAAAATTAAATTAAATTAAATTAATAATATGCTTGCAAAACAGGATCTGCTCAATGTGCTGCAATTTTCAACCAGTTGATGATGATATTCAAACTATTTTATTTCATCTTATTTACATATTTGTACAATGTATACATGCATGTAAATAATCTGTTTTTTTCCAATTTCAGCAACACATGTTTGTGCAAATTAACAACGGATTAGTTTAATATGAGATTGAGCCAAAAAAAATGTAAAAATATTCATTTGAAAAAGATAAATTTACTTTTCTTTTTTTATTCAAATTATTGATCTTATTTATCAGTATTCTTTCTGTAATTGAATTTTTTGTATAATCTACCGTTTTGTTGTTTTATAATTTATTTTTTGCATTATTGAAAACAGTTATTATGAAGATTTATAAATCCAGTTTATATTTATTTATAAATTACTGTACTATAAAATGAGACTTTTTAGTGGTTAATGTTTCGCAGGTAGGAACTTTGGTTGAGTTGATTTGATGAAGCTTTTTTGAATGATTTCAAAAAAATGTTTCTTTTTTTTTGTTTTCAACAATTTTTCCCCATTTCGCTTTTTGACCATCCATCCGGCTGACCAGCGGTCAAAGCAACGATCCATCTGCGCACGTAATTCAATCACGGCTCGCATGAAACGAGGTCGATTCAATAATAAATTTTTGAAGCTCTTCAAACGAACCTTTTGAAAAGCATCTGTTCTTTCACTTTGAAATCGGTCGACAGCTGCTTTGCCAAACTGAACGTATTTAACAAAAAGAAATTGGCTAATCAAACACTGGACGCTAATGAACAGCAGCTTTTGATTTCGACAAATTAAGGTTCATTTCCATCGGTCAACATTTTATTTGTTAATTTTTTTTTCTTCTAATATACTACTTTATTTCTTTGAAAAATAAGCAGAAAACTACCATATGACGATGAGAAACAATTGTTTGTTTTCTGTCTTTGCTTTTCAACTCATTATACCTTTCAAATGTTTGTTTTATTAATAAATGTTAAAAACAACTGCTATATTTTGTTCATTTTTGAAATTAATCAACTTTAATTAATTAATTTTACTGCACCATCCGATTAATAATTATCAATCAAAAATTGAAATAATCAATTTCAGTTTCCTATTGAATGTGGAAAATTCAAACTTTGATTGATCCTTGGGGAACATTAGCTTCTGTTTGCAGAATTATAATCAGAAATTTGCATAATGGAGTAAAATTTACAATTGCATAATTTCAATTTTGATATTCGCTTTAACCAAATGAAACCCCGGGAAAGTTTGATCGTTGTGAAATGCAAATTGATGTGAAGCGTTTGTAAAATTTGTGAAAAAAAAAATCCACAATCACAGGTATGTTTGATTTAAATTTTATTCTACTCACATTGCAAGCCCTTGTTCTTGGAATATGATATTTATTGAAATTTTAAATTTCCAAAAAAAAAGAATTTACATACACAATAAGAGAGAAAGAAAAACCAGCAGACTTGGAAGAGAATCGATTCAAATGAAACGGTTTAAATTGCATTAAAAAGCAAAACGGGCATGCTTTTTGTTCAGTCAAGTATAGGTTTCGATCGATTTTTGACTGTCCGTTTGCAATTGTTTCACTTTTATACAGCTTATCCAACAAATCATCCCTGCAAATGTTTACTTTAAACAACGCAAAGTGAAAAATCGATCAGTGTAAAAGATGTCGTTTTAAAAAGATTAAATTTCACATTCATCTCAGCATAGTAGCTACTATTATTTGCACTTGGTTTTATCGGTTAACTGTCTCTTAGTCTCTCTCTCTCTCTCTCTCTATCTATCTATATATGTATATTTGTCATAGTGTAAACAGATTTAATTATTATAGCACTTGTTCAACTAAAATTTACAAAATAAATACAGTCGACATAAATTTCTCTTGTTTCAATTGATCAATAATTCAATAACAGCAATAATAATTTTTACAATATTTACAATTGAATGAATGATAATATAATTTGAAAATTAAGCGATTTTTTAATTTGCATTCTATAATGCAGATATTGTATGGAGCATTTGTGGCGATGGAAATTACAATTAGTTTTAACTCAACCATTTGTCAACGTCATTTAATCAATTAGAAGCTTTTAAGTGCACTAATTGGCATGGTGTCGCCTGACAGCAATAATGCCAAAATTTTTAAGAACAAAAAAAAATAGTGTAAAACAGAACAGATTGTAAAAAATTAACAACTTAAGATTACTGTAATATTTTTTAAAAAATAACTACGAACAAAAAAAGTGAATAATGATCTTTTGTTTGACAAAATTGCACGTTTGATTGAGAAATAATGAAAATTGTTCGAAATGCTTTCAAAATTTCAATTTTCAACTTTTCACTTATTTTCAATTCACCATTTATTATTAGTAGGCATATGACAATTTTAAAAATTTATACGTTATGCATTTCAAATTGGAATAAATTACAATTGTTAGCGGTATTAATTAAAAATGAATCCATTTCTTTTTCAATGAAAGCAAAATTGTGCATTTTTAACTCGCCATTATCGGATTTGTCGGCTTTTCCGTGCATTGTTGCACCGTGGAATAAATATTACAACCATTTCAATTGATTCAACTTGAGATTTTGATTAAAATTTTTTTTTTACTTAATTTCACTGCTAAAATTGTCAACAAAAACTTCTTTTTATTTAATAAATAAATCAAATTTATTTTCATCTTACAACAAATACCGGAATAGAAGAAAATCGAATACAAAATACACACTGGTCGTGTTTCTTTTGCAAACATTAAAATTGTACTTTGTTTAACCTTATTTTTTTAAACTGTATTTACATAAATGTGTGTGTCACATTGATGTTTACTGAAAAATATGAGAAGACTATTTTTGTTTGCTAATTTGTTCGAAATGTACATAGATGGGCCAAACGAAAGCAGGCGTGTATGTGTATGTGTGTGTGTGTGTGTGATTTCGACGACCTTTTACCATGCCAAGAAAATATCTGCTAATCGATCGGAACCAATCGCTAATTACGTTCACTTAAGATGATCCAAACGTTTGAATAATGAATAATTTCACTTCTGCTTTAAATACTGACAATCGATCAAGAGAAGAGTTACACTGAACGGATGGATCAATTTACAAATCGTTAAACCAGCGTTGAATTTTAATTCTTCTTCCCTTTGGCATCAGGAGAATGAAAAAAAAAACACTCTCCAATTTCATTCCAATACTGAGGCCAAACGGTGGTTTTAATTTAATAATTTTTTGATTTCTTTTCAATTCAATTTTTTTTTTGTTTTTAATATTTACTACTCGACACAATTTGCGTACTGTTTCAATGGATTTTTAACACATTCAACAGCAGCAGTTGATTCACATTCATTACTGCTTGATAAAGCAATAACAATTTTGATTTTGATTAATTGCAATAGCAGTTGTGGAAATTAAAATGAGAAAAAAAATAAGAACAGATGAATCAATTAGAAATGTTTTTCTTCTTTTCTTCATCTTTTTTTTCTTCAAAATTCACTTTCAAAAAAACATTTTAAAAAAGAAAATTGTTTAAATTGAATAAAATAACATAAGATTAATTCATTTTTAAAGGGATTATTTCATTAAAGCTACCATATCAATAATTATTTCACTTATAATTAACATCAATCAGTGTGTCTTGTTAACTACCCAAATAACTCTTTCATATGAGAATTAATTAATTTTGTTTAGCATTTTTTTATTAAAATTATCTTTATATGAAAAAAAACATTACATTTATTTATATGCTTTTTTCACAATTTCTGTTTGACAGTTATAGTAACATTTATTCCTACATTATATTATAATGTTATTACTGTATCCATCTCATCAAAGTTTTATTATTATTGAAAAAAATTTTTCGTTCAGGTATTTCTCTCAGTGTTATAAATTTTTTATCGTAATAAATTGAGTTTAATTTATTAAAAAAATGTAAAATTATAACAAATGTTTTATATTATTTCCATTTTTACTTGTCATGTCGTCAGTTGTTGTCAACATCTTAATGTTTTTGTTTTATATTTTCCGTTTATTTAAAATTTGTATAATTATCATATATTGTGTGATTTAGAAATGTGGCATTCGAGTGATATCCAGTGGGCTTGTATAAAGAAATCTTCTTCTTTTATTCATTCCCGAAGAAATATCGGACCGAAATTCACAACTGTACGTACAAGTTTGCATATAGTTTTTGAAATTTGTTATATTACTATTTATTACTGTTAGGCACCATTCAATTTGACCGGCATACATTGTTATCGTGACTGTGGATTGGTACGTAAGAAAGCAATTGATGTTGTGCCAGAACCCGATAGCAAAGGCCTTTCATTTATTTTTAAAAAGAAGAGACGTAAGTAATTCGTTGTTACACACTTCATCCATACACGTGTGTGTATTTTACCCAAGAAATTTGTTCATGCATTTTCTTATGCATGCAATTTTATTAATTGTATTTTTTAGAAGGAAATAGACCAAACTCTAGTTTGGTTGAAATTAGCATGTCCAGAAATAGTCGAGCTATTTTGAGATCCATGAAAACTATAGTTCGCAAACATAAATACCGTGGATCACTGCTTTTGGTAATGTTCTGTTTTAATATTTTACTGTGGTTGTTTTTAGTTTATTTTTTCTGACTGTGTGAAAATTTCTTGAAAATTGGTTAAAATTTATTTATTGGTAATAATTTTGTTTTAGAAAGCGCAGAAGCGAGCTTCACAAATTATTCGCAGTCAGAAAGTAATTTCAGTGGAAAAGCCTCCTCGTCCGCGTAAAGATAAGCTGAAAAAGAAGCCGAAAAAGTCAAATTGATTCATTCAGTTGAGAAAATAAATGATTTCATTTTGAAAAATTCTAGTTTTGCAAACGCTTTGTTTATTATTATAAATATTTTGTAATAATGCTCAGGAGAAAAAAGCTGAACATAACGTATTGAAGAGTGTAAAAAGGAATGAAGAGATTGTAATTTGCAATAGATATGTACTGATAAAATTATATAAGAATTTAATGTTAAATTTCAATTCTGCATTTGTTTTTTTTTTATGGAATCGTGATTCAGATTAGCGCCTTTTCCTTAGCTAGAACGTTTCAAACGTGAAGTGCAACACATGCAAAGGCACATACATTTGTGAATAACTTCCCAACTTGTGCGCACTAATTGAATTCAGTTGTGAAAATTGCATGTGACGTAATGCTGCTTTTTATTTATAAACAAGGTAGGTCGTGTTGTTTATTAATTTGTACTGAAGTTCTGTAGAGTTCAAGAAATTATTCAATTATGCGATTCTAGTTTATGTTAATTTCCGTTTCAAAACAACTTGAATTACAGATAGTAAGTGATTTGCAAGTTTGAATATGATTTTTTCAAAATTATTTTCACCAGTGAATGAGTCAGAATGAAAGATTAGAAATATAAAATGTAAGGCAGCATTGTTTGATAACATTATTTTCTTTCAGTTGTTGAACGTAGATAGCGTATGGATTAAAGACAAAGCTTAATTAAAGAGAATTCTGTTTAAAATTCTTAATAATTTTAATTAAAAAGCACATTTTCATTCAATTGATTTAAAAATATATTTTATAATTTGTTCATTATACAATGTTGAAAATTGTAAATTCACATTTTTCGTGATAAATAGAAAGTGAATTTTTTTTTCTTCATTTCCATTTCCATAAGTTTGTTGATTTGTTTATTGTGGAATTTGATTTTTCAAAATGCGCGGCTGTTACTCTTCAATCTTCTTTGTTGTTGATTGAATTTTCGTTTAAATTTATTACTTCAAGGAAGAAAGAAAATGGAAAAGCTTTTGGTTTTTGCAAAAAGTGAAATTTGAAAATTCAACTTTCCAGGAAGCAATCATTTTTGACAACGTTGCTGTTTTGCTATTTTGCCCTAATAAATCTATCAAATAATTATTCATTATCTTAACTATGATCAAATGCGACCAGGGCTCGTCAATCATTGTCATCTCTCTCTTTCTCTCTTTCTCTTTCTCTCTCTACCCGCTGTTCAAAGGAGCAGAAATTTGGCCCGTTGTGGTGGTTATTTTCCAAAATGCTTCACTCGGTTGTGCCGTCTTTTTTTCATCTCTTTTATATTTTACTTTTCAGCTTGCCATGCTTTTACAGCACGGTTTCTGGAATTCCTTTTGGTTCCAGAAATCGACGATTGTATTTCAACAAAATGGTCACCTACATCAACAATTTGCAAACAACATGGAAGGTGAATTTCAAACTTTTGAATCAATTGTATTTCAAAGCTTTTCATCATTTTTTTTTATTTTTGATTTCTTTTGTTCTCTTATTCAGGCTGGTCGAAATGCATACTTTGAAACTGTCCCTTTGCACGTGATACAAGGTATGATGGGCGTTCGGAGAAGTTCAAAACTTGAGACCAATTCAATACCGTTGCCTGTCATCTCTTATGATCATATCGATATGGAAATTCCTGCAGAATTTGACTCCAGGAAACAATGGCCTTATTGTCCAACAATTGGAGAAATACGTGATCAATCGAACTGTGGTTCTTGTTGGGCATTTGGAGCAGTTGAAGCAATAAGTGATCGAATTTGCATTGCCACTGATGGACGTCAGAAGCCTCACATTTCCTCCAACGATTTGTTGAGCTGTTGCAAAATTTGTGGTTTTGGGTAAAAGAAATTATATTCACATTGATAATTTATTACAATTATTATACAGCTATTTTGTTGTTTAAAGAAAGAAACGTTTACCAATAGTATATAGTTTTGTTTGCGATCACGAGTAATATATAATAATATATTTTATAAATTGAATTTAGATGCCAAGGTGGTGATCCTCACCAAGCTTGGTCATTTTGGGTTAAATATGGTCTTGTCACTGGCGGAAATTATACAACTCACGACGGTTGTCGTCCATATCCGTTTGCTCCGTGCAATCACCACAGCAACGGCACGCTTGGACCGTGCAGTCACGATTTGGAACCGACTCCGATTTGTAAAAGAGCATGCCAGTCAACTTACAAGATTCAGTATAGCAAAGATAAATATTATGGTAAAGTAAAATGAAAAAAATTAATTAATGCATATACATATTGTTTGTTCACTGTTTTTAAGGCTTGAAAGCTTACTCATTGCACAGTAAGGAATCAGATTTGCAAAAGGAGCTGATGATGAACGGTCCAATGGAAGTGGCATTTCAAGTTTATGAAGATTTTCTTCTGTATAAAAAGGGTAAATTTTTACAAATTCTTACTGTATGTATATTTATGATTATTTTTATTTTCAAGGGGTTTACCAACATCATACTGGCTCAGCATTGGGTGGTCACGCAGTGAGACTACTTGGATGGGGAGAAGAGAATGGCATTCCTTATTGGCTTTTGGCCAATTCTTGGAATAATGAATGGGGCGATGAGGGATTTTTCAAAATTTACAGAGGTCGTGATGAATGCGGCATAGAATCAGAAGCAGTTGCTGGATTGTACAAGAAGCCAACGTGATTATTATTTTTTTTGTGCTTAGTTTGACCAGTAAAAACGAGTTAATTACATCCTATTTATTAATTTTACACCATAGCATTTGAAAATAATTATAAATTTTTTATTACTTTATTTTCGACATTGATATTGTCGAAATATATTTTTAGGTTTATGTTCAGTCGATTGTTTCAAAAGTAGACGCAATCGTTCTGATGTTGCATTGATTGAATTTATGAATGATTTGTTGATTTCAAATTAAAACTTTTCGAATAATAATCCATCGATAAAAAAAAATATTTCATGTTTATAATCAATTGGCAAGATTGTTTATTTTATGCAAATTAAAATTGTTTAATGTAGTTTTGAAAGGTTTCAAATAGTTGGTTAGCTATGAAACATATGAACCTAGCTAAACAACTGTACACTAGAATAGTTTTACTTCAATGTCATGTATTATTTTTATTTAATAAATGTAAAATTATAGTAAGATGATTTTTTCAATAACTCGAAAAGCCAAAATTTAATACGCAAATTTTATTGTTTGTTCTTCGTTGGTTCGTGTTACATATAAATGTAAATGCTTAGCAAATAAATGACGATTAAATGAGCTCTTTTGATTGATAAATAGCTTGTTGATAAGCAAATTTCTTGAACTTGCTCTGCAATCGCATATTACTTATATTTTGAAAACTCTCACCTATTATTGCTTACTTGCTTACGTTTATCTTTTGCCGACATGTCATCACTTTTGAGCATTGTTTTGCGATATTTTTCGCTTTTATTCATCATTTATTTGAAAGGCTCATCATTTTTTTACAGGTAACAAAATATTATTATTATTATTATTTATTGTTGTTGCTTAATTGATGACATAATAAGCATTGCAAATTTGCATATTATTGAATGGGATCAATTTCTTTTACAATTTCTATTTACTTTGGCTAAAATCATGATCTGGAAAAGAATTTTTCATCATTTTAGTATGCAATTTGATGTATTTTTTTTAAAAAAGCATAATGCTGAACGTAACTAAAAGTGAATGGAAAATTCACTTCTGCTAACGTCGACGTTGATTATATATTACAGTTGACGATGCTTAACGTGAATTAGTTTTCAAGCATCAGTTGTAGTTGAAAAAAGTAAAACAGCTGCGTTGAAGAAGATGCAATTTATTATTATTACTATTATTAATTTTGCTCTTGCTAAAATTTTTCGCTTGTGCAATTTGAATTGAAGCTAATTTTGTTTATTTTATTTTTTTGTTTGTTTCTTCACACTCCTCTTTTGAATTCTGCAGAATAATGTTGCTATCCCGCGCTTCAGCTTTACTTTTTGCCCTTACAACGTTCGTAGCAATTTTGGAAAATCCATTGCTTTGTTTACTTGTTGTCCTGCTGTTGACCGCTGTGTTGATCAAGCCGGATATTATGCAAATGTGTTTGCCAAAAATTGTAAATGCGCTCGATTTGGCTGTGCACAAAGTACAAAATGATTGTTCAAATTTGTCAACTGCTAACGTGACAGAAACCCAACCAAATCGTCGTCTTAGCCGGGATTTTTTCAATGGTCGACTTTTGCTTACCCTTCAAGTACCAATTATGACTGATCACTTCGAAATGTTGGCTAAAGAAGATGATAATGAATAATGTGCTTTTTTGGCAGTTTCATCTTTTTGTGATGATAATTAGCTGATTGAGTGATTTTTAGCGACGGGTTTCGGCTTTTACGGTTTTACTTATTAGCTTATTCTACTTACTAACCATTTCTATTTTATGATATATTTTAAATTATCCAACAATTACTACTGTTAAATTTAATATTATTATTTTTGTTGCATAAAAAATACAACTGCATTGAAATCTTACTTTCTACAATTACATACTCTCGTTGCTATCTTTTGCAGTTTGGTGTTGCTGAACATGCATTTGTGAAATCAAAGTTACTCACTATTAATAAATATTAAGTGATTTAAAAAATGATTTTTAAATTTTGCAAAGGTTCTCCTAATCAGTCTGTTATTATTTACTTTAAATATTTGTTTACTTTATTTACAAATGGCAATCATTGTCATTTTAATATAAGTTTTGAAGTTATATCACATGATGATTTAGGCAAAGCAACAATGCATCAGCAAGCATTAATGTTTGAATATGGATTGTGTTTTCTTGTTAGTGTTAGCACACTTTATAGCAAAGGTGAAATCCTTTTTTATTCACACACAAAACGATGGAAGTTTGAACGCAACCACTAATTAACTCATGATGGAATACGGTGTTTAGCCTGTAGATTAATGATATTCAAGATTCATTTCAGCCAGTGGACAACAATATCAATATGGAAAAACTGCATCTTCAGAATGAGAAACCAATAGTAATGAATAAACATAAATTATACAAAATGTCATAATACGTAATAATAGCAGCAGTTCTTCTTAGATAATTTATTCATTTCTTTATATTTAGAAATGTTCAATTTATATCCATCTGTTCACTTTTAAAGTTTCAATTTTGTTAAAAATTGCTTTCATTTGTTAGAATTTGCTGCACTGCCACCTGAAACAAGCAATTTTTAAAACGTCATTAAAGTTTCAATTGTTGGCCAACTTGGAGAGCTAGCTAACTAACTGGCTATATTATTGTTATTATCAAGTGACGCAGTTTTGTTCACTGTGATTTGTTTTGTTAGATTTCATGATCAAGTTTGAAGCTTGATTTGTTATTTTATTTTATTCTTTATTGAATAATTCCATTCAGCGTAGTTGTATTTTGGAAATTTTTATCTTTTATATACTTTAACTTTTTATACTCTGTTCAATAATTTCTTCTTATTCAAGCGAGCACCAATGAATCAAGTTCGAGAAACGTTAAGTTATATGTAAATTTGTTCAAATTTAAACGTTTTCTTTTGCAAAAGAAACGCAATTCAAAATTTAAATCTAATGAAAAATCAGTTAATACGTCTATTGGGAGTTTTGAGCGTTGAATTTTAGAATGCTAAAGTGCTTATCAGACGATTGCCTATGAAGTTGCCACCATTGCAAATTATTACGAGCATTATTTATTGAATAAGAGTCTATAGAATTTGAATTCCAATACTGAATAAGAAAAGCTTTGAATCTTTGCATTTAGCATTTTTTTCCAAAACATTGTATGAAACGAATTATGTTCAGCTTTACATTAGTTGGATGCGTGGAAATATTGTCAATTGTATAAGTGAAAATCAAAAACATATTAATACTAAATAGTAATACTAATTTAGTCTTTATGAAATAAATGTTACGATGTTTTGCAAAAGCACAAACAATAGCAGAGAGTAAATGAACTAAAAAGATAGCGGTAATACAATTCAATAAATTTGAATGTCGCTTTATTATTTTAAACAAAAATGTCTGCGTTCGTTTGTTGCTGTATCATCATGTTATTTGCAAAAATATTATTACTGCAGCAGCTTTAAAAATACTTTACAATTATGCAGAAAACATTTTTTCTTTGATTTGTTTATTAATTTGAGTGGGAATTAATTTAGCTAAAGCCAGTTTGAAAAAAGCGAACGAACGCAAGCTTTATTAGTAAGATCTTTTAATTTAAATTGATTAACTTGAAATTTGAGACTTTGATGCGTATATATATATGAGATGTTGGATATATTAATTTATTGCAATATGCTATGCTCAACAAAGAAAATAATATTTTCAAAAATTTAAACTTTTATAGAAATTCAGGAATTTTAAAGTTTGATTTAAAAAAAATTGTGCATGTAATTTTATTTTTACAATTAAAAGTTGTTTTGCATGTCAACTTTAAACTGCACAAACAGGGTTGTCAGTTTTATCATTTGGCAATTCATTTTATTGTTGCTTCACTTTACCAACCGATATGAAGCCATTAATGCATTTCGACATGGCCTGTTTCGACATGCTTTTCAAAATTTGTGTAGCAAGTTGTTGTTTTTTTTAATTTTCGTGCTTTCTTTCTGTTTTTATTACTACTAAGGTGCGGCTAGTAGAGTGTGTGCCACGATAATGATTCATCTTTATTATTATTATTATTGCAATTTGATTGTTTCAAATCTTTCTTATTGCTTTCACAAGTAATATAAATAATTGTGTATTTTTTACTACTTGAAATTTTATTTATTTTCGTCTTTTGGAAGATTTTACTTATTTAATTAATAAGCAACTATTGTTGTTGTGTTCATCATTTTAATCACAGTGCTTAAGCTTTAGCCTGATCTGAATGCATGCTTGAAAGTTTTATTTTAAAATTTTATTTTTCAATAAGATAATTTTAAGAAATTAAACAACACTTTCATCATTTTCGTTAGTTTATGAAAATTAAAACAGAGAGAGAGAGAGAGAGGGAGAGAGTAATATAAAATTGCTTGTCTAGATTACTTATTTAATAAAGATTAATAATTTTGATGCGAAAATTAGTTCAATTGGAAAAGCTCAATAATGAAAGTGCTTGACCTAGTGAACGAATTGTAATCAACATTTGCAGCATTTGGAATAATGCTTTTTCACAGGTTGGCCAAATTGAATTGTGCAAACTAGCAAATCACCTCCAGCAACAACAGCATTTGACATACACGCATACTTGGTGTGTGTGTGTTTGTGATGATCAGTTTGTTTTATTCTGCTCAGGCAAGCCCATCAAATAAATTCTGCTCAACTTTTGATATTTTTAGCAAGCCTTCAATTCCTTTTAGCCTCAGTTGCTATTTTGCTTGTCTGAGCATTAAAGCCGACATTATTAGCTACTGAAAGTAAAATTGACAGTTCTGGAAGAAAATGCAATTTTTCATTTCCTGTTCAATTTTCTTTTTCCTGTTGACACATTTAACATTTCAAAGAGCAACGTTGTATTTTTACAAAATCTTTTATACATGCATGCATATTTATTTATTCATTCATACGTATGTAAAAGATTTTCTCTTCTGAACTTTTGTTGGTATTGCTTTTTATCCAATGCATTTGGAAAGTACAATTCATTCAAGCAAGTTTGTTGTCTTCTTCAATATGATAGGTGCTACTTATACTGGTGAGATGGTATTAGCTGGATGACGTGACTGGAAGCTTGAATTGTCAATTTCACATTCCGCCTCAGTTATAATTATCTATCTATTCACTCATGCATTTGTTGAACATATTTTATCAAAAACTAGTTCAAATATGATTGAAAAATCCAAATGTATTTATTTACACTTATAGATGGATGTAAATATGAAATTGATGAACAATGTATATAATTTGCTCATTATTACTTGAAAATGAAGAAGAAGAAGAAGCACGTGTAAGAAAAATCTGTTTGTTCATTTAAATGCTAACAAATAACTTTCCACTTGGTATGCAAACAGAAACTGTTGAAGATTCTGTTGACAGACTCTTCAACTTTTTGAATCTATTATTATTATTATTAGCGCATCAATTTTATCAGATATAAGTGTGGAGAAAAAAAAAATTTTTTTTTTCTGATTATCAATACTTTGCCGCGTATTAAAAATAGCACGATTTGGGTATTTTTGGTTGGATTTTTAAGAATTGGAAATGTTTAATAATTTTGTTTTTACTCATCATTTGCACTTGTGCAGGGGGCGGAAAATTTTCAATTAAATTCATGGCCAGAATGACAAGAATGCGTCGTCGATTCACCGTGATAAAGGAGAAATTATTTGCGTAGTATATGAGTGATAAATTGATCTTCTTTAAGTGTACAAAATTTTAATTTCAAACTATTCAATATCTTTTCTGTTACTTTTTACTGGTGAAACAATTCTAAGTTTTCAAAAATTAATAATTGAAAGTTTCATAAAACAATTTTGCATACTTTTTGCGTGATTGATGTCTGCATTTGTATGGATGACTGGAGTTGTATTCATAAATTTTACCAAAAAAAGTTATTTCTGTTTCATTTTTATTTCATGAAAAGGTAAATTGCTTTTTTTTTCTTTTTTGATTTTCAAATACCACAAAAAGTGAACTGTTCAGAGTTGAAGATCGTTTCTCTCTCCAAAGGGGCAATTTGTCAATGAACTTTCAATTTTGTCAATTGATTCGTTGCAGCTTTTTTATCAGGGGAATTTTCTGCATTTTATTATTAAAAATTGAAAAAAATAATTCACAATATAATTTTTGTTTTGCAAAACCATTTTACCGTTTTATTACGTTGTATTATGTGTAATATAGAGAAAAATGACAGTCAGGATTGTTTTTCTTTCAAGTCATGAAATCAATAGATAATTATTAATTGTATATATATATAATTGTACAAAATTTATTCTTAAAATTTATAAATTATTAATTAAACTGAAATATTATAACAGTTTTTTTATGTATTGTTTATATGTATACTTTGAATATATAGATAGATTTCAATTTCTTTTATAATTTGGCAAATGTTTATCAAAAAAAAAGAAGAAGAAGCAACAAATATTTACCCGGAAATAAATATTGAAATATACGAAAGAAATTAAATTAAAAAATTGAAATAGATTGATTTTTATTGTAAAAGAATATTTTTTAAAATTATACTTTAATTTGAGCAATGACAATTTGTTGTCAAATTTATCAAAAGTCAATTATATTTGGAAGAAAAAATTTTATACCATATTTTGAAAAACAACATTGACAAATGGATTTAATAGTTTTTTTTTTTTGATTTTGAAAAGATTTTTCTTCAATGGACAATTTTTGATTAGCTGTAAATTTAATATATTATATGAAGTTAATGCTTGTTGTTGTTTAGTATCTTCTTTTGTTTAAAAGTTGCTTATTTTAATGTTTTTAATGAATGTAATTTCAAATAATAATAATAATTTAAGCATTGAATAACTTTTTTTTGAAAAAAAAATTGATAAGAATTATATATTTTTAAATTTTATATAATAAATTTTGCATCTTGAAACAGTGACAAGTGTTGTTTTTGCCAAGTTGCTTGATTGCAAGCGGGATGTGCAGCTGTGAGTGTAATAGGATATATACTTTTTCTCGTGTTCTTCATCTAATTCAGTGAAGTGAAGAGAGAGAATAAATGAGTGAGTGAGTGAGGGGATGTTTGTGTGTGTGTGTGTGTGTGTGTAATATAAGAGTCAGTCAGCCAGTAGTGAAATGTTACGGCCAGCGTTTCCGATGAACCCTGTGTTTGCATGAAGGCTATTGATCTTGTTGTTTGCATTGACACCAAGTGAGAAGAAGATGAGAAATGCGGTTAAGTGAAGGAAAAAAAAAGAAAAAGAAGAACATATCCAGCAGCAATGGATGGATTGGTGTTTGTGTTCAGCTTTTTCAAGTTGGCTGACCTTTAGCCCACGCAGCTGTGCATTGACATCTGTTGACCAGCGGTCAAGAAAGAACAGCAACTGCTTAGTCAATGCTGAGCAGACTGGTGGTCAGTTTTGCAGAAAGGGGATTTTTTGAAAAAAGCTTCTTTGGCTGGCTATTCAATGGCACATTCGGCAAATGAACCTTTTCCCCAATGGTTGTGTTGTTGTATTCATCAACGTTCACTCATTGGTCTGGACTTTCTTTTTTTTTCCATTTCATTATTTCAAATGCGTTGGCTATGTCAAGTGACAGAAAGCAGGACATAATCACACGTCATCGTCGTTACATTCCATCGAATATGACGCATACCAATTCTGCCTACGCATTTGTTTGTTTGTTTGTTTGTTGATTTGTTTGTTGATTTGTTTGTTTGCTTGTTGTTGCTGCTGTCATTGTCAATCGATTAGTTGTAATCATTGACAGTGGCCGTGTTAAGGTTAAACTGAATCCGTGCTAAGAAACTCAGGCAATGTAAATGGTATCCGTGTCGCAGTCGGGCTGGTTGTAAAACAAAAAAAAAGTAGCTCCAATTGCTAATGATCAGCGCTCGCCGGCGCATGGGGCGTGGCATAGAACCTGCTCACTCATAAAAGTACTGTACTTGACCACTGGGTGCTGTTTTTAGGGTGCACTTTGTGTTCTGTGCGATCAGCGTGCAGCATGGTTAGTGGCGGTACAGCTGGAACTAGTTTCATGAAAACTGTAAAGCGTGCTATGCGTTTGAATTCAACAGAAGCTAACAGGCCGGCTAATATGACAAATTCTGGTCTACGGCATGCACATTCGGAAAAATCCCTTCGAAATCGAATCAGAATTGGCGGTGAGACGGTCAAGCAAGTGGCCGCGGCGCTAATGATGCAGCGACAACGATCTCACAGTGGTTCTGCTACTGCAACTGTTCAGCGTCCCTTTCAACAAACTGGTCAAAAGCAAACTAATCAGGTAAGCTGTTTTTCTATTGGTTGATTAATTGGAGCTTGCTTGTTCAATAACAAAACTTATCTAGTACAAAACGTTTAATTTCAATTTCACGCAGCATTACTTATATATATTTACATAAAATGCTGCGTGAATTATAAAATATAAAATTCTTGCTTAGCTGTCATCTCTTTGATTTACTAACACCAAATGAAACAACGTATCAAACATTTGCCAATGAGAATGTTCTGTTTATTTGACTATCAGTTGTCATGTATATATGGGATACTTATATTTATTTATTTGATTCAAAGGAAGCATCAATTATAGTACACAATTTTTAAATATGACATGCTTTTATTGCATTACAAGATTAGACTAAAATATTAAAAAGAAAAGCTTTCTTTTAATAAAAACTGGAACATTTTTGCTGGCTGGGATTTGAAATTCAAATCTCTGAAGGTTCAACAAATTTATGTATATATGCTCTGCGTTTAAGCGAACATAAGCGTTCAATTGTTTTGTTGATGAAAATGAAACTAAATCAAATTGGAAATGGAAAAAGAATAGCTATACGTTTTTTATAATGCTTTTTAAAATTAATTTTTCTCGATGAAGTGAGATGGGGATTTTTTTTTTAATTTAAATAATTACTCTCCTCCTCCTGAATAATAAGAGACTCATCCAGCGATGTGAGATTATTTCAACTGACGTATAGAATGTTGATAAGTTTCAATTTATAATTAATTTTCATCTCTGTAAATAAATGATATATCTATCCTGACTATCTGCATGCAAATATGTTTGTTACTTTTTTAATTTAAAGAAAATTTATTATTGTTCATATTGGTCAAATTGCTAAATTCCATTGAAATATATTTGTACAATTTTATTCATTTCTTTTCTCTTTTGTAAGCCAGTGGACCATAACCATTCCCAATGTATGTTAGTTAACATGCATTCTACTGGTTTAGTGTAAGAAATAAATTGAAACGTCATTTGGTGGTTTGCCGAACTATTTAATGAATTGTGTGAATGTCCGTTTCATTTTAAAATACTATATATATAAATTAAGTGACTAAGAGTGAGAGCATTTCTATATGTCTGTTTGAAGAAATGAACAATTTGATTTGAATGCAATTAGTTGTTTGATCCAATTACTGATAATGCGTGTTACCATGTGAACATTTTGCATTAAATTGCAATATAACAATCAGTTAGTTGTAATGGAAAAATAAATTGTGGATGATTGTTAATTTCAATTTGCCACTTTTTTTAAAATCATGAAAAGTATATAAGTTGAAAAAAATTTTCATATACCGTATACTTGATTTTCAACAGTTTATTTACATGAACTGAACGAATTTGATGCTAATTTTATGAAAATTTTGAAAAATTACACTTATCAAGTTGACTATTTATAAATGGACTATTCTGTGGTTGTATTCTCTCTTTTTTTTTGCTTTTGCAAATTATAAGTTCAAGTTTTGAATGATTGTCATGTTGTACTGTTTATTGTTTTGGTAGTGGTAATGTTTTTAGCTTTTTATGTCGAGATTTTAAATTTAAATTGGTCAATTGAAACTTTATTACTATGAAAGCATTGTTAATATTATTCGATTCGATTAGATTGATGAAATTTTATTTTACAGGTTACGTTGAACTCTTTGGAAAGAGATTTGAAAATATGCCTACGATTTTTACAAGATGCAGTGCTGAAGCGAAATCTTTCACTCCTTGCAGGCAGCACTTCTGCTGTTTTGGATGTTATGCTGAAGCTGATGGTCGAATCGAGGTTTGCATGGAAAAGAAGCAAGTTTTTTCCATATTCCATTTGAATAAAATAAATTCACTTTCAGAATCACTGCGACTGATGTGCAAGTGCTTTATGAGAAGATTTATCATCAATTGGGTGAATTGTTTCAACAAATCGACCGCATTTTGATCGCAAATGAAATCAACGACAACGATCACATGACTGTAGTCGGTTTGACTGAACATCTCATGGATACTGTCGAGGTAAGAGTACAGTTTTCGAATGAAAATGCTTTCAGAACTTTGAGAATTGAGTTTGCACTTTTGAGATTGTCAGATTGAGGTAGATTTTTATTCAAATTTTCCTGTGACAGATTTTCGGTATATACCAATAAAAGGAATGAGGCTTTCGTGTTTATTGTCTCTTCTGACTTTGCTGTCAAATCAGAATTGATAGTTCACTGTCTGGTGTTGAACATGCTTTTCAAATAAGTTGTTCAAAGCCGACTGCTTGCTCTTGGGAACAGTGAAAAAATGCTCATGCTCGACTGGAATGTGACAACTGTTGCACAACGGCAATTTTACATTCATCTTTGCATGGGCAAAAAATAAGCTTCTTTTTAAACAATGACGTACGTACAAACACGTTAAATGTGAACATTTCCAAAAGTTAATATTCATTCTTTTAAACGATGGCAGTTTTTTTTATTGCTCATTTCTTTCACCATCAGCGTATTTTAATTTATAGATGTTTTGCGTGTTTCTCCATGAGGATTTGCAAAGAGCTGTGCAATTTTTTATGCATATATTTTTTGTTTATTTCAAATAGTGACACTCAATTTGTTTCAGATGTTATCGTCTGTAGGATTTTATGTGAGAATTTTATGCGATTTTATCACAATCAGAATAATATCAATAAGATGAATAAAAATATAGGTAAACGATTGATTATGCATCAAAAATAGCAACAGCACATCAGCACAAAATATTGACATACTATTTGATGCAGTTGAATTGTTTTGATTTGAAAAACGATTAGCTAACTAACTAACTAACTAACTGACTATACGTTTCTGTTTGTTTTAGATCAAACCAATATATCAAGAATAATTCTGACCAGTATCTGTTTATGAAGAATAAATCCAATTTAATTTTTTTTTAAAGTGTAAACTAAAATTTTCAAATTTATGAGATGAAAATAATATTACAATACATTATTATGAATCAAGTGATGAATTAAAAAGAAATTTTGCTATAATGAAATTAATTTTTCTGAAATAAATATGGTGCATTTTTGATTTTCAGCTATTTCATCAGCCGAATCGTTTGCGTTCTGGTGTTGATTGTGCTGACTGCGGTGCAGAACTGAAACGAGAACCTATACTTCGGACAGAAGACAGAAATAGCTGTGATTCTTCGCTTACTGACAGTTTGGATTTGAGTACAGACGTGACTTTAGCAATGAACCAAATCGTGCAAGAGGATCTTTTGTTAAATGGTGAAACGAAGGATTTAGTACCTCCACCAAGAAAGCACAGACAAGCACGTCGACAAGAGACTATCAATCCTCCTCCACCAAAGCCACCGTACAGTTCAGCGTTGGCCAATGCATCAGTTGCACGTCAAACTCGCCAGCCGAGGCACCTTCATCCGACCAATCCAACGGTACGTTTGAAGCCAGCTAGCGGTGACTCAGGAATTTTCAGCTTTTGCAAGTAAGTAATACAATTGAATATAATAATTTATTCAATATTATACCATTATACCAAAAAAAGAAACAATCAGGTACTTCAAACAGTGGATGTTTTTACAAACCTAAGCATCAATAACAAACAGTGTAGCTAATAAATAAATAATTTGTTTTTTTTTTTGATGTGACTTAAATGTGTAAATTATGAGTGTAAAATGTGTTTTGTGATTATTGTAATTGTTGGAAAAAAATGTATTGTTCTATTCTTGCAGTGGAAGTGATACTTCATTGCCGGAGACGTCAGATTTGTCGCAGAGTGTTTACTGTAATCAAAGTGGTGCTGAAAATGACGACGCCGACAGTTTCGACGCCATCATACGCAATTTGCAATCACTGAATGCATCACTTTTGCCTTGTCCCTCAGCTTGCGAGCCTCTTGTAGTTCAGAAAGAAACAAGATGTGACGACGAATGTGACGGCGATGAGGTTGTCACAGAGACACGAGTTGGTGATACAATTGTGAAAACGACAAAAATTCGAAAAAAGAAAGTTTGGAAATCCACCATTGTCAAACATTGTGAAACGGTGCTGCCTTTGAATTCGGAAACTTTCAACGCATCGTCAAGTATTTTGGAAAATTTCATCTCAAATCCAGCCTTGGATAGTACGAGAAACGTTCGATTAACAGAATCGCAGATAGTACGCACTGAAGGTATGCAAATGTAATTATTACACATCAAATTGTCCAGCATAAGTGTCGTGTCCAACAACGTCGTGTTTAGTTTTAATATGGTTTGGTTTATAATATGTAATTCAGGTGTGAATATGAAGAAAGATGAATGGAATTTGGATGGAGAAGAACAACATTTTGAGCCCAGAACCAAATTGGCTTCTTTTCCAGTTGATCTGGACGCACTGTTGCAAGATGAACAATCAGAAGCACATTGTCAGCTAATTGGTGACACTGTCAAGCATTGTAGTGTTCAATCTTTTAAAATGAACACGAGCAAGAAAGCTGTTTTTCAAAAAACTCTAATCAACGGCAATGTTACGGAAGAACTTAGCGCCGAGCGTTACAGTACACAGTTGCAAGCGTCAAGTTTAAATGAAACTTACTGTAACGATCAACTGCAAAGCAGTTCGGGCAAAGCTTTCTCAAAGGAAAATACTTCACTTTCGGTCAGTGGGAAAGGTTCTAGCTTTGCCGAGGTCAGCTTCAGAAATGCAAACAAATCGTCAACAACAGCAAACGACGGATGTGATCAACGCAAGCGAAGCGGTAAGCTACAAACAACAAATAAACAATAATTTCTTATTAAAATATTATTCATTTCCACTGTTGAGCTTTGTATTGTTTGATGAAAATGTCTTTTATTATTTTCTTTGTAGCGGTATCATCTTATATGCAAATATTTGGAAATAGTCAACCTAGCAGTGCTGCTGATTTTCGCAGTTCAGCGTTGGTTAGCTATGAGCGTATGCGCGATCGATGGCACGTGAACGTCAGCAAAAGTAAACAGGCAACAATAGAATTCCGCTTGACCAGTGCCCACGAAGATCACTGTGCTCATTTTGATCAAGCAAATTCAAGTTATGAAAATTGGTTGGACATTTTTGAAAATGATCAAAATGTCGATTATAAAAATTTGTGTGCTTTCCTGTTTGCCAAAAAGCAACCTAAACAATTGCAAATTGAGTAAGTTCGACATTTCACTATTGAGTGTACATTTTACTTTATGCAAATTTAATTGAAAATATGAAATAGAACTAAAATTGGTTTGGTGATTTCAATTCAAAAATTAAATTAAAATTTTGAATGTATTTTTAGAAATGCAAACCGCAAAGCAATAGCTAATGTCAATTATTTGTATGAATTGGACGTACGTGATTATCTATTTATGAAAGATGGAAATGATGACTGCAACATTCGTGGAGGACTAGTCGATGTGCTTGTGGCTCATGCGGCATCAGCATGCAACAGTCAGAATGGTATTTATTTTGTTGAAAAGAAAACGTACAATATTTAATTTAATTTAATTTAATTTAATTTAATTTAATTTTTATTTATTTTTCCAATATGAAGTCAATGACTTTATTTTTGATTATATATACGCAAGAATATATTTATTTTATTTGACTTTTATCAAATGCTTTAATCAGATTGTTTTCTAATGTGAAATTTTATGTTAAAGGTTTTTTGTACAGAGAAGCATTTTTGACTACTTACCGCTCTTATATTCTTCCTTTTGATTTGCTCAAAAAACTTGTCGAAAGGTATAATCATTTATCTACCCAACGAGCAAATGATGAACAAACCAAATCAGCCAAAAGCTGCTTTTCATTAATAGTACGCGTCGTTGACGAGCTCAGGTAAATTTGGAAAATTATTTTTAATTAATGAATTATTATATATATATATATATTTTTTTTTTTGAATTATTCTAGTCATGTTGAAGCAACATCAGAATTGTTGAAATTTCTTGTGCAATTCATTCACCGATTGATTGTCGACGGTGAACTGTTGTTGGCTCGTCTCCTTCGTCAAAAATTTGTCGAAAAATATGACGAAAAATTGCTTGCTCAACAGCCCAACTCTTGCCGACCATTGTTTTGTCGTGATCCTGATCAAGCAACAAAATCCCATTCAATATTCCACTTCAAAGCATCCGTACTTGCTGAACAAATCACTTACTTGGATTGGTTCTACTTTCAAAAAATTGATGCAAGTTGTTTATTATTATCATATTTTTAGTTAGTTGATTTGTTTTTCTATTGATAATTGGTAGGTATATTTGAAAAAATTAATTGCAATAATTGATTCTAAAGATATATGAGATGAAGCACACAGCTAGAATGTAATCTAATTATATAATATGTTAGTTTCATTTTGTAAATGCTTAGTTTGAAATTGTTGAATAATTTTAGTTGAGCGAAATTTTACAATGGTCCATAGATCAGGCAGAAGAGAAATGTCCACATTTGACAGAATTTACCAACCATTTTAATAAAATGTCCTACTGGGTTCGTAGTCGGATTCTACTTTTGGCAGATCAACGCCAACGAGAGCATTGTTTTGTGAAATTTTTGAAAATCATGCGTCATCTCCGTCGTTTGGGCAATTTGAATTCTTGTTTGGCTTTGCTGTCGGCGCTTGATTCTGGTGCTTTGAGACGACTTGATTGGCCTCGGTCCGCTGTTGATCAGCTCAATCAGTACAGTTCCCTAATCGACAGTTCGCAGTCTTTCAAAGTCTACCGTACAGCTCTGGCGGAAACCAAACCACCCTGCTTACCTTATCTGTATGTAAATTTGTTTGTTTGTTTGTCTTTTTTTTTAATTTTTCCTTTTTAGTGGACTTATATTGCAAGATCTCACTTTTGTCCAAGTGGGAAATGCGGACTATTTACCAGTGGAAGAGGTATGCGTTGCAAATGTTGTCAACTTTGCAAAACGTTGGCAGCAATTCATGATCTTAGACAACGTGCGACGCTTTAAATCTTGGTAACTTTGTGAACAAAAATTTTATACTTTTGTTTGAAAAGAAATTTTTATTTTGTTAAATAAATCACTTTTTTGTAGGCAATATAATATTAAGAAAAATGACAATGTTCTGGTGTTTTTCAACAACTTTGACGACTATGCAAATGAGGAACAGATCTGGGCAATATCAGAACGACTAAAGCCACGCAATATGTCGACAAACGTTCCTAAAAAATTCTGACTTGCACAGATAGATAGATGACAGTTTTGTTTTTTAAGTAAAATTGCACTTATTGTTTTCTTCATCATCATCATCTTCTTCTTCTTGATGAAAACACATGTAAAAGTTTTTTGTTTTTTTGCCATGACAATAATTGTTCATGCTCATGATCTCCATCTATTTATCTGTTGCAGTTACTACCAAATATTAAAATAAAAATACATTTCATTCTTTAATTGTTCTTTGTTATTATGTTTTTTTTTCATTTCACTTTTTAGACATTCTATATCGGCCGTGTGTGTGTGTGTGTGTATCGAGTACCAAGAGTACAGTTTTGTTATTCATTTCTTTTAGTCTACAGTATGTCTCTGTAATAAATAAGAAAGTGTAAGTTGTCACATTTTTTTTTGAATATTTAGAATTGAAATTTAAATATTTTTTCAGTTCACACTGATTGATTGATTTCAAACGAATAAGTGCAAGTGCAGAAAAGGTTCATATGTGAACTTGTACTTCAATAAGTAGCACTTTTTATTTCACAATTATTAAATAAATTATATTACATGTTGATATTTTTTTAGGAAAAAAAAGAATTATTTAAAAGAAGTAAAATTATTTTCTCAAAAATGCAAATTAAATAAATAAATAAATAAATAATAATATATGCAGTATGCTGCGAACATGTTGTTTACATGAGAGTTGCTTGAATTGCATCCATCGATACAAATTTTGAATTCTGCAAACAACCATTCGACACTGGAGTACTACTGACTGCATTGCATTGATTGACGTGATTGTTGTTTTTTTGAAAAAGAAGCTGAATCAGTTTCGCTTTTTCTTGTTCAAGCTTTGCTAAACGTCGAGTTTTGTCTGTCACTTCCTGAAGGCAAAAATTTCCATATAACAACAATAAGAACAATACAAATTGCTGACCTCAGTTAGTAATTGATTTTGCTTTTTCAACCATAGATGTTGATCATCATCTGGCAACAACGCCTTGCGACCAATGTTGGCTAAATTAGCCGCTGAAGGAAATCCCTAACACAAAGCAAAGCAAGTTTCATACATTTGATCGGAAATAAATTTGCACACTCTCCCTCCCCCTCTCTGTTTGTTGCGTACTTTTTCAGAAGATTCCATGAGACCTACAATACGTCGATTCAGATCTGACACTTGCGATCGTAAAAGGTTTAATTTTTCTTCGTGAACTGCCAATTCCTGAAAAGTATCATATTTTATTTTTTCTATTATCCATTTTAATTTGAAAAAAGGTGTTTTATAGAGAAGAAAAAATTGAAATGGCATTTCCTACCAGGAAACTATTCAGAATATTTATTGATGTTTGCATAATTGCTTTTATGGTTGTGAAAGAAAAAAAAAGAAAATCTTCTTAAAAGTAAGTGTTATTATTTTCTTTTTGTATTCATAATTGAAAAATAATCTTGCATTTTTGCATAATATTACAAAAGAATATGGTGAAAATGAGAGAGGTCTTCTATGTACATGAAACAAAAAGTATATAATGTATGTATACTCACTAAGGTAACTATTGAACGGCCCATTAATTTTTTCCTCGTTTTCAACGCTGACAGTCGCTCATGATACCAGTTGATCAAGCGGTTTGCCTTGTCCTGACCTTGTTCCAATATAGACAGTTCTTCTTCCATAAGTTGATTCTGTTTCTAAACAAAAACATGCTAACACATCATTAAATCAAGATGGATCATCAACAGCCAATAAATAACCAGACATGCAATGTACTGTAAGAATTTACAACAACAGATTAGAAGTTCAGAAAATGCAACTATGCAAGCAGTTGTGCTGCAGTTGTTACCAACGAATTCGAAGGTGATGAACCGTCAGGAACCATAACCGTGCGTCGTCTGTTGTAATCGGCAATTTTTCTTCCATTTCCATTGCACAGTGCTGTCCTATCACGCAAACGAACCCCTTCGTAAGACATGATCGAACCGTAATCACTGTCCACATTGCCGTTGCCAATCGAGCTGACCGGTCTACTGTAGGCGACGCTTACAACCGAAGGTGGATAATAATTATTGGACGGGCAGTCAGTTGGAGAAGTTTCGTTTAATGTGAAAATTTTCACACTGGGGGTACAATTTTGCTGACGAGCGCTAGAAGTTTGAGCTTGAACAGATTGGTGAACGTTTCCATTTTGCTCACTGTGATGATAAGAGGACCACCGTAACTGACGGTGGTCAGTCATGGAATAAGCCGGACGGCTTTTTGTCTGGCTGGTGTTGTCAACGTTGGATAGTGTCAAACTGTTGCTGGCAGCTTTGGCGTGTAGGTTTGATTTGAAGTCGGTCAAGGCTGCCCGCATGGCAGCGTAGCAACGTTCCAAAGTCAGCACCCCAGACGTGGGTGTGCAAATGATCAGCTGGTCAATGAAACGGTTCCACGGCAAATTTGGATCTGCTCTGCTTGTTGATTTACCTTTTGTCTGTTGCTGTTGTAGTTGGTAAAAGCAACGTTGTCGAAACGATTCCATTTCAACAAATCCAGAACCGTCGGTATCGCATTCGTCAAAAATACGTTTCAACTGTTGCTGGAGATGAGCCGGGAGGGCAGTATCACCGTTGGTATTTTCACACGGCGTTGATTTTTTCCCAAAACGACGCCAGTTCATTTTCTACAAAATTAACAATAACTTTCGTTGAACTTTAAGAAACAAAAGCAGACACAGCTTCAAAGTGACATCATCAACGTGTGTGTGTGCAATCTTTTTGAGCTTGTTGCCTTTTGCCCTTGCTTATGCTGTTGCTGCTGCTGCTGTTCTTCCTATGTATCTATCAATTGTGACGCATTTTGCGATGTAAAGCAAAAAATAAAAAAACACCTCCTGATCCAGTCTGATTGTGCAACAACGATTGTGCTATATAATGTCGGTTAATGACACACCAGACATACAACTACTACCTGCTTTGTGAAAATGTTCTTATTCTCTTCTCAGTGCAATGACGTTTTCCATACCTCTATTATTACTATTTGTTTAATTTATTTTTTTAAATTTAAATTCAATTTCTCATTTTAATTTTTCCCTTACTACAACAAAACTTTTATGAAAAGTTAATGGGGAAAATGTTTTCTTTTTTTTTTAATTTTTAATTGAATTGAATTGAATTGAATTAATTTTTCACATTCCAACAACAAAGCTCAGTGCAAATGAGTAACATGAACAACAACAAAATGACAATTTTTACACTTGCATACATTTTACCTGTAATCTGCTTGTCAGACTGTAATCAGCGAGAAAATGACAACAATGTACGATAATTTCAATGGTCGATTTTTGATTGACAAGTTTTTATATCAATTTGAAACGAACTTTATTTTTAAAATTTTTATCAAACTTTCATCACTGCACTATAGCATTTGTTGCACTGACCTGAGTGGGGCCAATTTGCGCGCATGCAATCAATGTTTGTTCAAAATTTGATGATTCACAAGTGCAAATAAATTTTTATCTTGCCGATCAATATTATGGCAAATTCGACTATTTTACTACATATATTTTTAAAATTTATTATTTGATCACGAAGTTCCATATTTCATTTTTCCACTCACTTGATAAGTTAGCTGCTTGCTTGTTTGGAACTGAGCCCAATTTGTACTTGGCTGTATTTGTTGCTGCTTGTATGACAGATGTAAGCAAAGTAACTTCTTACATACATCATACAAAGCAAAGTACTACTATTTTCACTGATTAGCGAATGATGGAATGTGATGAATTTGTCGTCTTCATGTGAATGTCAATTTCGCTTGCAGGCTTCTTTGTAAAACGCTTTTGCCTGCTCTTATTTGTACAACGTCGTTGAGAAGTTGAGAACGTGTTTTTCTCTATATACATATTGGCAACCCACTTTATTGTACAATTTATTCTTTTGAACTTATTTTTTTTCTCCAATTAAAATTACCTTTTCCAAATCAAGCTTGGTTGGGTTGGCTGATGTTGAATGAGGGGCAAATGTTGAAAAATTAAAAATCACAATTCCATTTACAATAATATATGTTCCATTTGTAGAAGTATTTAAATAATTTTCAGTGTAAATTGTATTTTCAACTGATATAACTGCTAATAACGCATTATTATGGAATGAATACATGATCAACAACTATGCAATGGAATTGCAACAATTTTACAAGCCAAGTGTGTACTTTGCTTTTTTTTCAACGTTTCAAATATTGCATTTTTAAATTGAATACTCCATTGTTGGTTTTTTTTTAATTTTTTTATAATGACATTTATATTATTCTCATGAGTTGTAGCAAGCATTGAAGCTTATTCTTGTGAGCATTTTTGAACACTTAAACAAGGTGTTGTGAATGGAAATATTGCAAATGCATTCGCACAAACCATCAAGTTCCAATTTTGCAACTAACGTTGTCGCTTATTATTATTATTCTATTTGACATACATTTTCCGATGCTATATGGTCGAGTGAGCAAAAATCATAAAGCAGATTTCCAAATTCACAGGCTTTTCGATGCTAATTGTTGTTAACATTTTTTTTGCCTGTTGAAATTGCATTTGTTGAAAATTGCAAGCGGATGACGAGTGAATAATAAAAAAATAAAAATTGAACAAGGGTGAAATTATTATTGTGGACAGTTTAAATTGAAAATGAAATTAATTTCTACGAATGAATTTTTGAATTGTATTATACACCATGATATATACATATAAAGCAACAATTTCAACATTAAATTGCACGTATGAATCTCAATTTCTATTATTATTTGTTATTTTACATTATACAATTTAAATTGTTAATTGTACATTGAACAGTTTTAAATTTAAAGTATAATATAATAAAAGTTGAATAGATCAGAAATTCAAATGGAACCCGTTGTTTGTTTGGTTTGTTCGATCGTAGTGAGGTAAATAGAGATAAAATGATTACTTGCCTGAATATTTTGTTAGCAAGTTGTACTGTTGACAGTTGGAAGAGGGTGTGTTGGTTGGTCAGTTGTTGAACTGGCCTGAATGCAGACCAGCTGGACAGTTCTGGATAAGGACAGACGGTTTGTTTGCTGCTTTGCTGGAAGTTCGTCTCGTTTCATCGAGTTTCTACAATTCGCTTGTCTTGGTCAAAAGCATGACCATACACTGAAAAATACAAGCATATATATACATGCTTTTTAAAATTTATTTATTGAAAAAATAATAACACGAGAAATGTGTAAAGTTTTAGCTTTAGATTGAAAATAAAACACGCATATATACTGAAGAGAGATAGAGAAATAGTTTTCCAATGGTAGGTAGAAATTGAAAATGATACTCCATTTACAGTACATGTCAATGCTTAACTAAACTAAACTGTTCTTTCTGCAGGTTCAGCTAAAAGACATGTTTTGGACGATCGCATGTCACTGCGCAACAGACCGGTTTGTGAAACAAACAAACAAACAAACAAACAAACAAAATAATGATAATAATAACCTGTCAACAACAAGCATGTACAAAAAATGAAGCCCAATAATCAAAACACTCGGAAGTATCAATGTCGGATTGAAAATTCAAAAATGAAAAGAAGCAAAAAATAAAAACCTTATTATTATTGTTGTTGTTTTTGTAAATTTTTTAAAATAATAATTTGTCGACAATAATTCAAGTTGAATTTTCCAACAATCTTCTTGAAGAATTAAAACGTTGTTGGCTTTGTTGAACAGCTAAAAAAGCAATCCATTTGAAGCTGACGCTTCCATGCGTGCAGGCGTTGCAATAGCAGCTGATTTTTATTTTTTCAGGTCACTGGTCAGAGTTATTGTGGACAATTGCCGACCATTGAATGCATGCATACGTGGGTCAGCAGCAGCAGCAGCAGCAGCAGTAGCAAACCAATAATATGCCCGATGACCACCAATAGGTTGGTCAAGCTGCTCAAAAATAATCCAACTATTGCTACACCTGCTTTGGCAACAAACCTACAGATTAGCGTCACTGGTAACCGTGAAGGGGGTTGCCAAATTGCCAAATTTAGCATCCACTGAACGAGGGTAAAAAATTACAATATCTTAAATATCTCTTTTGTCTTTCAAAATAAACATCAAATTATAGCAAATATTTATGTTATACTAGAAGAAAATTGTTTTATATGATGATATTCAAAATAGATTATATAATAATAATTATTTATTCGATATAATTGTTCAAGCATTTTGAGATTTTGCACACATATATATATCATAAACTCATCATCAATATCATCTCCATACTGCTTTTGTAAAAACTAATTAAAAAAATAAAAACAATACTTAATTTGAAATGGATAATAATTCAATTTTAATCTGTTTTTCAAATGTCTAAATTTGTTTGGATATTTTGAAAATTTTATAGCTAAGCATATCAATTTAAATGCAATTTACAGTATATTTAAATTTCTTATGAAATAAGTTCAAAATAAACATGCATTTTGCTTTGTCTAAAAATATTCATAATGCTCGCACTGAAATTTATTTTTATACTTGATTATGTATTACGGTTACAGTCAGTATGTATCGTAATTAGTGTTTTTTGTGACTTGAATCTTCCAATTTTTGTTATCAAAATATTTTATTTTACTTTTTGCAATTAATCATTTTTTTATTCATCTGAATTATATTTATTTTTTTAAAAATTGAAAACATTTATTAGTGGTTGTTGTTACGCATTTTCTGCTTTGCAAGTAAAGTAAGTATTTCAAATTTGGCAATTTTTAAACTTTTTCACTTTCAGCGTTTACATTAAAGCATTCATTTTCATTTTACTCACCTTTATTAGACTATTGAGCTATGTTTTGAGCATAAAAGTTTACTTATTTCATCATGTTTAATCAAGTGATTTTTCCAGGTAATTAATATATCTTCTGTTTTTACGGCCACCGAACATGTCATCTACTGCAGATCTTCTAATTGTAAGTTATATATAATTGTTTAATTCAATTTACTTTTTTTGTTTTTTAATATTTGTTATGTTTTATGCAATTTTCAATTAGGAAGAAGATGATATTCCGTATGAAGAGGATTTATTTCGCAATAGATATTCTTTGAAATGCTGGCTTAGATACATCGAACATAAAACTCAGTCAAGTAAAAATATAGCAAGCGTAAATTTGCTCTACCAGCGAGCGTTGCGTGAACTGCCTGGAAGTTACAAACTTTGGTATCAATATTTAAAATTGCGTCGTGGTCAAGCAGCTAAAAAATGCGTTACCGATCCTTTGTACGAAGAAGTGAATAAGTGTTTTCGAAGAGCGCTAGTTTTTATGAATAAAGTAATTGAAACATTTTGAAATATTTTATTTTTTTAAAGAATTTGTTAATGAGTTAATTGAATTTGTTGTTTTACAGAATATGTTATGTGAACTTGCAAATTTTGAGTCATTTTATAAGATAATTTTATGAGAACCCAATCTAGTAGTGTATTTGTAATTCTTATATTCTTATTAGTTTGATGAATATTATATCGCTGTTGTTTTTAGATGCCTCGAATATGGATCCTTTATTGTACTTTTTTGGTGAAACAACGTTTCATTACGAGAACACGACATGCATTTGATGACGCATTGCGATCTTTACCAATAACTCAACACTACCGTATTTGGCCAATTTATTTAAAGTTTCTCCACTTGCATGACATTCCTGAAACGACAATACGCGTTTATGAACGTTATTTGAAGGTATATTGGAAAAAGAAATATTGGAAGCGCATGCAAAATATGAATAGGAATATGATGCTTTTTAGATTGCTCCGCAAGATGCAGAGCTGCTTGTAGAATATTTGAAAAGTGTTGACCGTCTAGATTTGGCTTGCATTCATCTTTCGAACATAGTGAACGATTCCAATTTTATCAGTCGGGAAGGGAAAACAAATCATGAAGTATATTTTTGCATTTTTGTATTTTGTTGTTCTGTTTTCTTTTTTTACTTTTTGTTTTCATATAAATTTAATTTCTTGTGTTTATTTGCAGTTGTGGCACGAATTGTGCAGCATAGTGGCGAAAAATCCTTCAAAAGTTACCTCTTTGAACGCAGAATTGCTCGTACGTGAAGGCGTTGAAAAATATCCTGATCAAGCCGGAGCGTTGTGGTGTTCTCTTGCCGATTATTACATACGCGACGGATGTTTTGAACAAGTGAGTCAAATGAATTGAATGATAAAAATGAAAATTTTCATATATACATATTTTCACATGTGCACGATTTAGGCACGGGATGTGTATGAAGAAGCAATGAGAACTGTTCGAACAGTCCGAGATTTTACGCAGGTAATTAATTCAATGTTTCACTACTGATTGTGCTATAAGTTTGGGGGTAATTCTTTTTTTATTTTTTACTATTTAGATTTTTGACGCTTGCGCACATTTCATGGAAGAATTGATCAATGTTGAACTTGAAGCACAGCATAAAAGTGATTCAAATTTCAACATCGACTTGTTGATGGCACGTTTTGAAAATTTGATGGACAGAAGACCGTTGCTTATAAATAGGTATTTTGCAAAGCAGTGCTCATTTGTGCAATTTGTTCATTCACTTTTCTTAGTGTGCTGTTACGTCAAAATCCACATAACGTGTACGAATGGTTGAAACGTGCAGAATTATACAAGAACAATCCAAAAGAGGTATTGTGATATTTTTGTTGAAAAGAATTTTTGAATCGACCAATATTTTAATGCGGAAAAAATTTTTTTAGGTTGAAGAAACGTTTGAAAAAGCAGTGAAAACGGTGAACGCAAAATTACAGCTTGGAAAACTGTCCAGCTTATGGATAGCGTATGCAGTGTTTTTTGAACAACAAGGACAATTGAAGAAAGTACGTTTAACGAACTGTTCAACTTCATACAAACTTAGATTTTTTTTACAATCCCGTGTATTGGTATTGTTTAGGCGAGAGAAATATTCGAAAGAGCATTGCTTGCACCATATCCGAAGGTGGATGATTTAGCATCGGTTTATTGTTCTTGGGCAGAAATGGAGTTGCGTTCCAAGTAAGCTTGTTAAACAATTGACTGTGTTGCATATTAATTGTGCTTATATTGGAGAAAATGGCAAAAGGCATTGCAAGTGATCAAAAGAGCAGTGAAAAAGCCTGCTTTTAAAACGGATTATTACGATGAGGTAAATTGTATTAGTCAATTGGAGGAATTTTCAAAAAATATACACCCTTTTTATTTTACATAAAAAGAGTGAGACGGTGCAAAATCGTGTATACAAGTCGTTGAAAGTTTGGAGCATGTACGCTGATTTGGAAGAGAGTTTTGGAACCTTTGAAGTAGACGTTGTTTTTTACACACTTTTTATTGCCATATATTATTTTTATTTATTTATTTATTTAATTGACGTTTATTTTTCAATTATTAGTCATGTAAAGAAGTATATGAGAAAATATTGGATCTGCGAATTGCAACTCCGCAACTGATAATCAATTATACGATGCTTTTGGAAAGCAAAAATCACTTTGAAGAGTCTTTTAAGGCAAGTGCATAAATAATGTTTGATTGGATTTTATGCAATGATGTATATATATATTGTGTTTAGGTTTTTGAAAAAGGAATTGCACTGTTTCGATGGCCAAACGTGAACGATCTTTGGGAAACATATTTAGTTCGCTTTTTGAAGCGTTATGTAGGCGGTTGAGACTACAAAATGGAACGTCATTTTGAAATTGATTTTAAAATTAATTTTAGGCCGGAAGTAAATTGGAAAGGGCACGAGATCTTTTTGAACAATGTTTGAATAATTGTCCACCTGAATATGCTACAAGTATGTTGTTATTGTGCAGTGCTTTGTGTGATATTTTGATTGAATTGTATTTAAAATTTAGAATTTTACTTATTATACGCAAAATTAGAAGAAGAACATGGTTTGCCGAGAAATGCAATGAATATTTACCAAAGAGCAATTGATTCAGTGCCCAGAGATGAAATGATTAATGTAGGCAACATGTTCGATTGTTCGATGAAAAAAAATTTTTTTTTTACAAACTCATATTTCAGATATTCAATGTGTACATTAAAAAGGCAACCGAATTGTTTGGTGTGACAAGTACTAGAGCTATTTATGAAAAAGCAATTGAAGTATTGCCAGAGAAAGATGCAAGGTATGCGTATATAATAAAATAAAATATAATATATAATGCACAAATAAATTACATGTACAAATAAATTATGAAAATGCTGTTTTATATTATTTATAGGAGTATGTGTTTGCAGTTTGCCACGTTGGAGCGACGATTGGGTGAAATTGACCGGGCTCGTGCAATTTTAGCACACTGTTCTCAGATGTGCGATCCAAGGGTAAATTTGATACTGATTTTCTTTTGAATATAATGTGTACCATTCTATAAAATAAGGCATGTTTTTTAAGGTCGTTCCTGCATTTTGGTCATTTTGGAAAGATTTTGAAATCAAGCATGGCAATGAGGATACGGTCCGAGAGATGTTGCGCATCAAACGCAGTGTTCAGGCTGCTTTGAACACACAAGTGAATTTCATGTCGGCTCAGATGTTAGCAACAACAGGCGGTTCTGCAGAAAGTACACAATTCAACAGTTTGTCACGGTTATTGATTTTTAATATTTTTGAAATGCAATTTTAGTTGATGAGTTGGGTCAGGGCGATAGCATGGCTCTACTGGAAGCTAAGGCACAAAAAATTTCTCAAGAAGCATCGAAAAAAGATATTCTGAAATCTAAGATGTCCAGTATTTCTTTCGTCAGGTAATTTTTTAATTGATTGTTTTAATTCAGCTTAATTTATGGAGAATTTAATTTTTTTGTGCAGCAGTGGAGTTAGTGAAAAGTCCGGACAGAATCTGTCAGTGGTTAATGAAGATGAAATTAACATTGAAGATGATGACGATGAATTATCCGCTGAAGTTGAGCCAAAATTCAGCAGAAAGTCATTGCCAGGTAGACATTTGCACCTGTGTATCCAATGCAAGCAATATTTTATGAGATTTTTTTAAGATGTTGTTTTGGAAAAACAAATAGTTCCTTCAGAAGTTTTTGGAAGCTTGGCCGTTGAAGAAGAGCAAGAACAATGATGATGATGATGATGATGATAAATGACAATAATTGTATGTATTTTTTCGATTTTACTTTTAAAAATGTGTAATGAATAATAAAAATGGCTGGTTATTTTCACATTGTTATTATTGTTTAAGCGTCTCGGCCCATTTTTAAGGCGTTGTTTAACGAAAAGTAGAAATGATTGTATGTTTTACTTGTTTTTGTGGCATTTAAAAATGTATTAATGTTTCGCGAGGTCTGTCTTCAGCCGCTTGGTTGCCTAACCTGCGGGAACTTAGCCTTTCATTGATTCCTTCAATTCCTATGCTTAATTTTTACGATTTTTGCTTGTGAATTTTCCCAGGTGAATTTTTCAACCATGAAACAGCTCTCACCACAAACAACGTTGTTGTTCAAGGATTGAAGGTTATTGCCATTGGCGATTTAGACCGATTATCTATCTTGTTCAACGAGATCAGCATCAATTAGACGCTGTTGGTACCTTTGCTGTGACAGTGGAGAACTCTGTGCTACAGAAATGAGCAAGCTGAAAGAAACATCCAGTCAATCATCAGCTGCCACCCAGATGCACATACTGAGCCTCTCGGAGGTGAAAACATCTCACATCTGCTCGTCATGGACAAAGAATTTTGGGACATCGAATCTTTGGGAATGCTTCTGGCAGTACACTGAAAAAACAGGCTATCTGTCTGTTTGTCTGTCTTGATTCTGAAAAGTGTCAAGTTCAAGTTCCAGGAAATGGAATGACACGTTGCCTTCAGTAAAATAACCTCGTCTTTGCTCAGCAATAGCGTAATGATTTGAATACAATTCAAAGGTTCCTGATTGCTTGAATTTAGTGCCTTTAAATTATAATTTAACATAATATAGTGCAATGTACAATAATTTCCTGATGAATGTTCATTTGGAATCTCATGGAAGCTGAGCAGAACTTATTCCACTTCATGAACCAAAGCACTTTATCAGACTTGGAGTATTATGCTTCGAATTAATCTTTACATGGTT
This sequence comes from Trichinella papuae, assembly GCA_001447755.1. Classification (NCBI taxonomy): domain Eukaryota; kingdom Metazoa; phylum Nematoda; class Enoplea; order Trichinellida; family Trichinellidae; genus Trichinella; species Trichinella papuae. The sequence continues at coordinate 3,083 of JYDO01000206.1, read as the reverse complement.
GTGCGATGAATCTGCGCGATTCATTATTATGCATGTATTTTCATTCTATTAACTTTTACATATAAACTATCTATAATTTTTTCAAGAAGTAGCTTATTCTAATAACATTTGTCCCTGAGTTTCATTTTTGTAATACAGACCACTTAAAATTTTAATTTTATATTTACGCTATTTCATTAATTCTATGTGATACGGAAATAAGAATAATTTAAAGTGAAACGATTGGAATATAATTTTCATGCAGTATTGCATTATTTCCCATTATAAATGAAACCTTTGTTTACAAGCAATTCTGTCAAATATCTCATTAAATTATCGATTGCGTATAATTGATAGTTTGTGTCCATAATTATTGTACAAAACTGTTTCCATATATGAAGAAATAATTCGATAATACATTGCACTTCTCTAGAGGCACTCCTTTCGTTTATCTGAGCTTATGAGTAAATATCTCGAAAGATTAGAATAAATATCAAATATGAGCGCATTAATTTGTCATAAGTTGTTAATTTACTTAATCATATCCATTTGGAATTAATTAGTATGACAACAAACAGCATTCCAAGGCCATTTCAGAAGCGTGGTTGCATTAGAGTGAACTAATCAAAAACAAAGTCAAATAGGCACATTCTTGGCATCATTCGGCAGCTAAATAAATAAGATCATGAGGAGCATACTATTAGATGTCATTTAGAGACAAATTTAAAGGCCATTTATTCCACAAATACGGCGTAGTTTGCAATGAAACTTTTGCAGAACTTTCTAATCTATGGTTAATACGATTCTTGCTCTTTAAGTTGTTCTTGCATGTCAAGTAATTAAATTAACAGAGCACACATTGGAAAACAAATCGCTGCAAAATAAAAAATTAAATGATTCCAGTTAAAAGATGAAATTTTTATAAAAACATACATGGTAAAAATGAAATCTAATACACAGATTTAATAACCGAAAATGAAATGACCAATTAAAAGAAGATCTTCAGAAATTTCTAATCACCTAAAACCGATTTGTAGCGCTCCATTATGCAAATAACGATCGCCATAACGGTGCCTTATCATCAGTAATTGGGGCATTTGTTTGTTTGACTTACGTGGCAAGTGGTAGCGTCGTAAAATGTTCTCTGAATTTACTATGGCGTTAAATAGTGGCCATTTATAATTCATGAACAGTAATTCGTTTTTGTAAGTGTGTTTTAATTATCTTTGAAATTTTTGTATACTTATTTTGTAAATGTTACCTTTAAATTAAAAAGCAGTTAATTATCATATTTCAAAATTCAGTTTTCAATTTGGTGTAACTTTTACTAAGTGATGAAATGAAGACATTTTTGATTTAATATCATTTTTGTAGGTATAGAGAGAATGGAGCAAATATAAAATAAAAATGCAGATGACACCGTACAAAAATCCATGGACAGCACGAGGCAGATCAAAAGAAAACAAAAGGCATGTACGATTTCTTGTGCCTACTGATTCTGTAAGGCTGGGATAGAGATGCTTCGAAAGGGTGCTTCAAATTCCTAACTTTAATTAAGTGCTTGATGTAAGATGTAAGATATTTCACTGTAAAATTATATATTTTTGATTTTCGTATAATAAGATTAGGCAAGACTTCGTCTTAAAAAAAAGAATTTCTATCCCACGTAAACTACTTTCAATTTTATGGATCTAAATTCTCATTTTCAATCATTTGAAATTATTCCATTCTAATACATTGCATTCGCTAGATTAGCGGTTCGCTGTGCATGAATTTTCAATGTTCCTAATTTCATGGCGTTACGGTAGAATAATTCACACAAAAATCGGTTTCTAGCGCTACATTATGCAAATAAGGGTCGTTTGAAAATTGCCTTATCATCAGTAACGGTGCACTTGTTTGCTTGACCTACGTGGCAAGCGGTAGCGTTGTGAAACGTTCTATGAGTTTATTTAAGGCGTTCAGTAACTATGGAAGTCCATTTTCAATTGTTGAAAGTATTTTATTTTTCTCGTTGTGTTAATTTTTTAAGAAACTCTCTATATAATCATTTTGGTAACGTTATTTTTAATTGTTAATACTTTTTCAATTTCAAAATTCTTTGTTCATATTCTCAATTTTCTTATGTGATAAAGCGAGAAAATTTTTGATTTAACATTTAACATTCTTACAGATATGGACAATGAAGAAAAGATAAAGTGAAAACGCGGACGACACGAAGCAGATCGCGGACGACACGAAGCAGATCGCGGACGACACGAAGCAGATCGAGGACGACACGAAGCAGAACTATGGAATGAAGACATACGGTATATGTGGTTCCCCATGGATCCCAATTCTGTAAGTCTGGGATAGGGATACTTCAAAAGGGTGAAGTTATCCCATAGTTTAAATAAGATAACGACAAACCTACATGGCGGAGTTTTGAAATAATGCAGTACTTGGCCTTTCACGCAGCAAAATTAATGTATGCAATTGCTTTCCTGTGTCGAAATAATTTTTGGCTTTCGTTTATTTTGTAATTTTTGTTTTTTTCTTATTTTTTACATTTCACATTTAGTATTGTTTTGAACACTTTCCAAAGCAAATTTTTTTATTTTATTTTTGAAAAATTTTTTTTCCATTCTAAATTGCAAATTCCATTTCCATTTATTCAAACTTTATTTTTGCCTCCTTTATTTTATACATTTTATTGTTTTTTCAATTTCTCCAATTATTTCTTTTGATTCTTTTATTTTGACTTTATCTTTGAAAATACTCTGACACATGAAGCATTGCATACACAAAATACGTAAACCCGTAATGAACCGTAATACACATGGAGAAGAAAGAAGACAAGTAGAGGAAGCCACGAGGAGTGAACGGATGGATAGGTTGGATCGAATCGTTCGTTGGTCAGTTGCGTTTGTTGGTCAAATTGAGGTAAGTAAAGACACCATGGAGAAGATACGATTTGCCGAAGTCGAGCGTGAAAGGTTCTTCATTACAAAGACACAATGAATAAAATTTGTTACCATCTTCACAGACGTAACAAAAGGCCAATGCTGCGTTATTTCTTAGCGATGATGATCATGTAGGATTAGTTAATAGGGGAATCATGTTTG
>JYDO01000205.1:0-71257 GCA_001447755.1 Trichinella papuae | reverse complement strand
TATGCAAAAATTTTGAGAAGTAAACTTTCTGCAAGCATCAGAATATGGGCACCTTCTGATACAAGATCAAAGTCAATTTGTAAAGGGCAATATCATCTTCGAAAAATTGTTTCTCCAATGCAATTTGATGGTGTTCAAGTGAGTCGTGAAGCTGATAGCGCAAAATGGGCATTAGTTGAAGGAAAGAACACTGTTTGTTTTACAACAAATGATTATAAAGTAAATTGTTGATATAAAATTATTTCATAATATATTTTGAAATATTTCTACAATTTATATCTTTCCAATATTTTAGGTTACTGAAAAACAGACTCCCGGAGCGGCTGTTTGTTTAGAAAATGCTGGTGTATATAATGCTTTCCTTACAGCAGCAATTAATGTTGAAGCATGCAATAATTGATTCTTAATGATTCTAACTTTCATTCTCTTTTATTGTTTGTTAAAATTATTTTGAATTTTATTTTTCTTTTATTTTTATTATTTGAAAATATGAAATTTAATTTAAAATTGTAATGGCTTTTTAAATGTATGGGATTTTAAAATTTTAATGAACTTCTGAATTAAAATTAACTGTGTTGCTACTACGGAAGTTTAAAGATAATCAAAAAAGAATACCACGGTGCAGTTATTATTCTGCCAAGTAGTTTTGCAGCAGCTGGTGCATAATTTACTAGTAAAAATGCTGCTTTTAGCAGCTTCTTGACCGTTTTTTTATTTTCCGTCCTCATTCCAAGATTAGCCGCATTCTTCAGCACTGCTTTTTAGCAATGAAAGTAGCAGCCTTGCAAATGAATGCCTAGAAAAGATTCTTGCACTTCAGGGATCAAATCCGTTTTAAAATCAGTCATTATTTTTTCTGGATGAATAACAACCCTAGCTGTACTGTTTTCAATATGAAATTATCAAAAATATCACAATGTGGCAATCTTTTTTATGGTTAAACAATATACTAGAGGGACTAATTTTGCATTCTACAAAGGCATGGATAATAAGCAGCTGCTTAGTCAGAAATAATCTAGAAAGATCAACCATCAACATATGCAGATCAAGAAAACTTGATTCTTACTTCTGGCTTCTTCTCAATTCTATTTAGCTAGTTATTGCGAGAAATAAAAACATATATCTTTAAGTGTCGATTATGAATAAACATGACTGATAAAACATCTCATCATATTCACAGTAAATACAAATAGTTACGATGAGCATCTAAAACATGAGAATATAAAAATGGGAGAATTTTTTCAGCAAACAGTGAAAAGCAACAACAATCAGTAAGAAGAAGATTAAATGGAATCGAAAAGAAGATGGAGGTAAAAATCAGGACTTTCATGAAACTCTCCTGAGACTCGTTACTTTTTAATTTTTCTTCTAATAACGTTCTTATCTCGCTCTTACAGTTAGGATTACAAATTTAAAACAAATATCTGACTTGCAATTCAAACAAATTTTGATTTTTGATTTTTTTTAAATTTATGATGAAACAGTCAGATAAAATATTTTTTAGATAACTTTATTCTAATAATGGCATCCAGATATTTCAAAATACTTTTAAAAAATATTAATTTTATTTAATATAAAGAATTATGTGAATTTCAATTTTATACAAAAATTCAGAAGTAGCTTTGTTTTATTATTTTGCTTTTATGTTTAACAGTCTCAAAAGTTGAAAATCAAAGTCAATGCAATAGTCACCTGCGGCGATTGACTTTGAAACAAATTTAGAGAATAAGTTCTATTAAACATTGGACGAATGTCGTTTTCCTACTTAATAATTTCAGATATTACATTTTGTTGCAAAAAATTACTTTTTATGATTGACATCAAAGTGAGGTAGTGTTTTCACAGACGCAACATAACACCAAAAAGCGTAAAACAAATAAACTGATAAAAGGAAACTTTTGGAAAAGTTATTCAATTGTTGAGCAGTACATTGAACAAGGTCAGTGCATAGAATTAGTTCAATGCAAAAAAAATTTCTTAGGGTTGACCAGGAAATGCAGTATTATTAATTATACGCAAAAATGTAAGTTGATTAACGAAGAGAAATGCTTTCTTTTAAGATTATAATTAATTGCAAAATGCTATTAGTTTTCACGTTGCAGTTTCTTGACTAAAACGGTCATCAATCAAAAATGAATGATTAGCTTGCTTCTAATTCAAGCTATTTCCGGAAAGTAAAACTAAAAGATGAAGTGAATAAATAGCAAAAACTAAATGATCAGTATTCTAAATAAAAACTGTTTTAAATATATGAAATCATAAATTTTATATATTAAATATCAATATATTAGACAGAAATGTATGTATTCCATTTCAGCTGCATACTTCGTAATCATTTTTTCCACCAGTGTCCACTCTTCGCTGTCAATATCACGCTTTACTTGACTGTCAGCAAACTGCATTTTTAAAGTTTACATTTTCTATTTCAAATTGATTTCGATGCTAAATCAGAAGATGCCTATATTTTAACGCCGTCAGAAAATTTATTTCTAAAATCCCTTATATTTTTGATAATTGCATTTCTACAATTTAACTGTTTGGTTTATCTAAAACATGCTCGCTAATATAAAAATAAATTTCAGTGGTCAATGCTTCAATTTACATTTCCGCTGGCATGGCCTTTGTAAGTTGCAGCCCGTACGTAGAGCATTTTAACAAGATCAGGACAGGAGTTATTGCAGTGAACATTATTTTAATCAACTTTGTGTATTTCAGTAATTGATATTTGTATGCATTTATTATCATTAATGCTGCGCATTTATATGTATCTATATATATCGCTGCGTTTATGCTTGAGATATTTGCACCCATTTATTTATTTTCATTACAGTGACGCAACAATTAATTGAGATAGCGAATGTTTATTTAAATAGCAAACAATGAATAAAGCAGTTACTTATTTAATTATATTGGTGCTTGCATTACGTGAATATTGCGTGCTACATTTATATACCTTTGTATTAATATTAACTTTTTCATGTGTTTGAATTTTAATTAAAAATAGCTTATTAAAAACTCGAGAACAAAATAATTGAAAATAAGGCATGTGGAAAATACTCTTTGATAGTAATTCTAACTTTTGAATATTTTCAGACTTCTTTGACAAAAATGTGCATCCTGTTTGTTATCATCAAGATTGACAGCCATGCCTGTTAATTCGAACTTTCTTATATTTAATTAGCATATACTCTTAAATATATCACAATAATTCAAATTCATTTCAATATTAATTGTTTACATTTATTATTACTTATTCTTATTTTATATTTTTAGATGAATTATAACATGCTTCTGCATTTGAAATTAGTAATAAAAAACTTATATTGCACTAAGCAATAAAAACTTAGAGTAATATAGCAAAAATACGACTTTTGTTTCTTGGGGTTAAAATTACTTTAGAAGTGTTATATGCTATTTAATATTTGCATATTCAATTTAATATAATAGCACAGTGATTCTCAAACTTTTCTGGGCTGCGACCCACTGTAGAAAACTGTAATTTTTTGCGGCATAATTTATAAGTTTATTAGTTAAATGCGTAATGAGGTGTATGCAAACAATGGGCTTGCTTTCTGTTTTGACTGATGACTTTTTTGACGTTTACACTAATACTGTATTAGTTTTAGACGAAAGATGTTGGATAATTGTAGCTTATTTCGAAATTTGCTTTTAATTCCAATAATGCTGAAAATCCAATTTTGCGCATGTACGATGAAGTAAAAGGAAGCAACACTTTTAATGCTGTGGTTGAAACAGTTGGATATGTGTTTTAAACTGATAGTCAAAACTGTGTTAATCTTTTACGATCAAAACTAATTTTAAACGAAGAAATTTCAGACAAATCGATTAATTATTCATCCGCCTTTGTGGATATGCCAGTAGCCACAACATAGAGGTGCTGTCTGAAATCGGACAGAAATAGTGATTCTCAGGGCATCCGTAACTGAATCAAAGTTTAATTGCTCACCCAACAATTTTCGATGAATAAAACTCTCCTAATGAACATAAAGATCACCCTCCCCCCTTACTTTAATGTTTTACGCGATCCACACTTTGAGAACCACTGTAATAGCACATTCAATTCAGCATAATCATTTATTCTCAAATATTAAATTCAGTAAAACATAAATCCCCTAAATATGAAATCACAACAAAGTTTTGCATATTGCGTTGCACTTCAATTTTTATTATTACAAGGCATGTCTCATTGTTATAAAAGAATACATTTTTGAACAAATTGACAAAACAAGAATTGTTCCTACAACCATGAAGCGTATTACGTAAGTAAAGCTTAACATACAAAGTTGTGTCAGGATCAAAATTATGACCGCTTCGTAACACAGCGCTTTTTGGTAGAATATATTACAAATAATGCACATCCTTCAAAATAATGTTTGTAAAATTTCATTATTATATCTAAACAGTAAGAGGGATATTTCTGCAACTTCTTAGTGAATTATTTACTGGTTCAAACAAATACTGAACGCATAAACCAAACTTAAGATGAGTAAGATGAAAATAGATAGGCAGCATTTATAATTATTTCATAGATGCTAAATAAAATCATAAAAGAAGCTGCATTAATTTACCTAAAATATATGAATTTCAATTTGTATTGAAACTTTAAACAGATGATATAGTATCAAACACATCAATACAAGTTTCCAACTCTTTTGGTAGTAACAGTTAATTTATAAACTTGCTGGATATTTTATTTTAAAAAGTTTATAAAAATTTGCAAACCACATACATTTTAAAAGCCATTATAATTTAAAATAAAATTCATATTTTCAAATAATAAAAATAAAAGAAAATTAAAATGCTAAATAATTTTTACAAATCATAAAAGAGAATAAAAGTTAGAATCATTAAGAATCAATTGCATGGTTCAACATTAGATGCTGCTGTAAGGAAAGCGTTATAAACACCAGCATTTTCTAAACAAACAGCCGCTCCGGGAGTCTGTTTTTCAGTAGCCTAAAATATTGGAAAGATATGAAGTGTGAAAATATTTTAAAAATATATTATGAAATGATTTTATATCAACAATTTACTTTATAATCATTTGTTGTGAAACAAACAATGTTCTTTCCTTCAACTAATGCCCATTTTGCGCTATCAGCTTCACGACTCACTTGAACACCATCAAATTGCATTGGAGAAGCAATTTTTCGAAGTTGATATTGTCCTTTACAAATTGATTTCGATCTTGCATCAGCAGGTGCCCATATTCTGATGCTTGCAGCAAATCTATTTCTCAAAACTCTTGCATACATATCTAAATAATTGGATTTCATATAGTGACATTCGATGTTTAAATAGAAAAGTAATAACCTGCAAATGATTTTGAATGTTTCCCAAAAGCTTGAATATTTGTTTCCACTTGTTCTCTTTTTGATACAAATTTTTCATGTCCCAGAAAAGGTGTTACTCGAACGTCAACACCGTTTACCAAATTAGACAGTTCCATATGTTGATTCAAAATTGCGGCAGGTAAATTATTTACATATATGTATGGTTCTTGGTGTCGAATTGCTTTACCTTAAAATTTAAAATTTTCGATTAATTGAATGCTAATGCATACATAGAATTCGAACAGTTGATGGACATTCGAAATCACAGTTACAAAACTGTAACATAATATTTTATGAAGATGAAAAAATTTATTTTCATACCGACAGAATTCAATTGAGCTTTGCTAAAAGAAACACACAGAAACATATGCCCTTTTGCCGTTTCCTCTGGTGGCCAAGAATAAGCACTAAGGTATGCCAGGAAATTAGGAACTGTGTGTACAAACCACGCAGCTTCATCCGCTGCACTGTGTACTAAAAGGACTCCTGAAAACAGTACACAGATTTAATTAATTTTTTCAGTTATTTATCAAATCTAAAATCACAGTGACCTTTGGTTTTGCTTTTTTCATTTCTGGGAGGCAAATTTGGTGGATCGTCACTATATGCAAGAACATTAATTTGTGGATGATGTTGTACAAAATTTGCCATTGTTGTAATTATGGAATGGCGTGCATTTTGATTGATGTTTGCCCCAGAAGCAGCCCAAGTTGGATTTACTGCTGATTTCAAAAGTTTGGAACTTAATACATTTGGAGGCTTATATACAAAATACCTAAAATAGAACTATTCTATAGCAGATAAGCATTGCGATGACGAGAAATTTTAATTCAAAATTCTATGAATATGGATAACGTTTTTTCGACAATTTTATATTTTTCCAAATGGTACTAATCAGTTAAATTCTTAATCTATCAATTTTGTTTCCAATCCATAAAGTTTTTTAACTGATGATTTCTTTTACATAAATTGCTTTGACAGAAATATGAATTTTATCAGACAGTAGTTCAATGGGCTTACCAATCTACATTGGCGTTACCATCGTCTTTGCATATTGCGACCTGTGCAATACAAGTTTACAGTAAAATGAAGATAACAATTATTGATGTGAACATCATTTTAATAAAATTTGAATATTATCATAATTTCCTTCTTTTCTGTGTTTGCTTTCACTTGTGTTACTCATTTATATATAGCAGCATATCTTTATGTTTATGCTTGATAATGTTAACTGCTATTTATTTATTTTATATTAATCACAGTGCTACAGCAATTATCTAAAACATTAAATGTTTATCTAAATTAACATAATAAGTTTAGCAATTTGTTCTGTGCTTCCTGTTTACCTATTTAGTTACATTTGCGATTGCATGATGTGCAACTGCATAACCTCTGCTGATGTTGACATAGCTGCGTATATATAAATTTTAATTAAAAGTATCCTATTTCCATAATAAAATTATTGACGTTGGAATATGTGGGTGATATTTTCTACAATTTTTCTTCTTTTGAAATCTTTAAACTTATGTTAAATATCTTTGCTTATTGTCAGCACTATCCACACTGCGTTTTGCACATATTTTTTCAAATGTAAAGCAAATAATTGCTTGTTAAGCATGATTGAAAAGTAACAGTCATAACGAAACGACAGTTATGTAATTATTTAGCAAACACTTTTAGTTTTGCATTTCAATAATTTAATAAACTTTTTTTTTATGTCTACGCTTATTCTAACTGTTCGGTTTAAAATAAAATTGCGCTATTTCAGTTTAGAAGAACTTTTATGCCAAGTGGTTGATCTATTATTTAATAAGAAGGTGAAGAAATGTATTTCTTTTTGCAATAATCATAATTGAAAATTTATTGTATATATAGATATTTTAGTATTCAGTAAGAGTCAGGTAAGTGTTTGTTTCATGATTTAATTTATATGAAGACATAAATCATCTATACTTTTCGGTAGCTGTTCAATACATGTGAAATGTTATTTTAATTTAGTAGATACCTAAATACTTTTCATAGATTTCAAATAATAATGAAAATATCATACTTCGCAGCAAAACTTTCACTGAAACATTTTAAATGCCATCTTATATTTCAAAGAGCAAGTGCGCAACTTCCGTCTAATTATTTCAATAATTGCAATGCAAAAAAAGCGGAATTTATTTAATTTCACTTTAGTTATTAAATTACTGTGAAATTGTCATTTGTTTGATAAACAACACAACGGCTGAAAATGCTCTTCATCTATTTCAGAGTGTCTGAAAACGGGAACGGGACAAGCCTGACGAAGATGGGGGAGTGTAAAATCTTGATGTAGCTGGACGTTTGGGCGAAGGCAACGGAGTCATAAATCTGCTACCAGGAAAGGCGGGCTGGCTTGGCACGTTTGATACTTTTGGAGTTAAATTCATTTGACCATAAGGAGGAACTGCAAAGTCATCTTTCGCTTTATTTGGCTTTGAAACTTCAGAACCTCCTAAATGTAAAATGGCGAAGCGTTAAATGACAATCATCACACGAGTAAAATCTGCATTGTTAATTTCACAAACAAATCTTATGCACAAAGTTATTAATGTTACCACTAACCTCCAATTGAGCTTCCACTTTCACTTATGTCACCAGCATTTTTTGAACTTTCCGCCAACCAATCCAAATAGAATGTCACTCTTGTATAAAGAGATGGTTTATTCAATTGGCCACAAAAACCTGCAATCGAACTAGACACACCGAATATTACCATCCTGTTATTATATTCACAAAGAAGAGGTCCGCCAGAATCACCCTTCAAATAAATTAATAAAAGATAATTCAAAAAACATAAAAATTAATATTTACTTGGCATGACCCACTTCTATCTTTTTTACCACCGATACATATGCTAACAGTTGAATTTGTTGGACAGCTTTCATTAGACCAAACATCCACCTTAGCCACATTCAAAATTGGAGATGGAGGACCATAAGCTAAAATATAATTCATATAATACTGAAACATGGTATATAATGAACTCTTACACATCTCAGCTCCCCATCCGACCACCCAACACAAAGTAGTTGGTAAGGGCTCTTCTCCAGGCTTAGGTAAACAAGCAGGTCTTGTGGTCGTTGTGTAAAAAACAGTTTCTTTCAGTTGCAGCAATGCCATATCATTTTTAAGTGTCTTGTCATTATATTGTTGTTGCATTATAACATTTTTAACGGGGACTTTTTTTTGGGTTTCTTCATCCGGGTTGTATACATTATGGGCCCCTAAGAAGACCTCTATTTTCTGAGGTACCACCACCCTTCTTCGACTAAAAGTGCAATGTTGTATTAATAAGATTTTTACTTTGAATTCCTTGATATTTATTATTGAATAAGCTGATCAAGTTGCACTGACTGAATTTCTACTTACTTGGTGTCATAAATACAGTGGGCTGCTGTTAATACCCACGTTGTCCCATTTCCTGGTTTAAACTGAATTAATGTTCCGCCACATCCAGCTTCCATATCAGATTTTGAAACTATCAATTTCACTTGATATGGCACTGAATTTGGTCTTGTTTCCCATCCACCACTAACTTTATTTGATGGAATGCCTTTTTTTTTCATAGGAAATGCTGAAAGTCCGCAAGGAAATGGTTCTGTAACTTTGCCTGTCTGTTTAGCATCAGTAGTTTCATCAGAATCTGAAGAATATTGAATTAATTATAAGCAGAATAAATATTGGCTGATATGAATTCTTTGTTAAGATATAAAATTGTTATTAATAGTGAAAAATGATGTATACGTGCTGATCTTACCAAGTGGCTGACCAAGGTTTACTGCTACTTTTCCATTGCTCATATCTTTTGCAGTATCTAGTTCTTTATCAGTTTTTCTAATCCAATCCAAAAAGGCTGACACTTTTGTGAAAGTACCTACTTTCTTAAATTGACCACAGAAGCCTGTAATTGCACTTGACAGGCCAAATACAACCAATCTTCCATTTCTTTCGCATGTCAATGGTCCTCCTGAATCACCCTACAACAGCAAACAAAAATAATGAAATTATTCATCAGCAGCTTTTGTATTGTTTGCATACTTGACATGTCCCATGTCCTCCAGGGCCTCCTCCAGCGCAAAATTTGGTTTCAAGTCCACCTTCCAAGTGACATTTGTCGTCAGGTTGAATGGGTATCGCTGCCATTTTCAGAACTGTGCCCATATCTCCTCCAGCTATGCAATACAGCTTTTGTCAAAATGGGTAGTGGTGATGATGATTTACTTACAGAAGTGAGCTCCCCATCCGGATGCATAACACAACTCTTTAGGAATCGGCTCGTCATCTTTCTGAGGCAAACATGCTGGTCTAGTTTTGTCTGTGTATGGTATTTTTTCTTTCAATTTTAACAATGCTATATCAGCAACTAAACTTCTTGAATTATAATCCGGATGGACTACAAAATTTTTAACCGGAATTTTCCTTTGACTTTCTTCAAAGTTGTTTTCAAGATCGTGGGCCCCACTTACAACATCAATTTTATCCGCGGACACTGGTCTTCGTAAACTAAATTTATGATTCAGTTTGAAAGAATTAGCATGACATTACCGTAGAAATTATAAATGGTTAATTTTGTTAATTTACGTTTCCTCATGAACACAGTGTGCTGCTGTGAGGATTGCGTCTGAACCGTTGCCAGGTTTCAGTTGAATAATAACACCACCGCATCCTTTAGGTCCGTCTCGCTTTTCAACGAATAATTTTACTTGATATGGTAAAGAGTGCGGTGTTGCATACCAGCCACCTGCTATTTTGTTGCCTGCTGGATCAGTTTTTCTTATTTCATATGCTGTTAACCCACATTCGATATCTGCTAGTGCAAGCTGAAATTTTGAATTTTTTCAAAAGCAAGTGAAATAATGAACCATTAAAAATGTGTACATGAATGAAAGAAAGTGTTTGTTAAACTTCTCATTCTTTTTACACTTTTCACTTTTTGTGCTAAAACTCGTGATGCATAATCAAATATATTTGTAAAAAGTTTTTATAAATAGCTTTTAGTAACTTCGGTTTATTTTGCACTTTCCAGTAGCGTTGACCTCACTGTTTACAAATAGCAGTAGTGTTTTGAATTTGAATTAAATTATTTACAGAATGCATGATAAGATCGATTTAATGTAATGCGTTAGATTTGAGAATGGCATTGTTTTTGATGGAGGACTGAAAAATATGGCTATTGAAGATATTAATTTACAATTAATTTTATTTGAAAAAGCTAGGCAGACCTGATGCTGCGATGAATTTCAAGGCAAATTTCTTATTTCACAATGTAACTTAAGCATTTATGCGTTCAGGAAATAATGTAAGATTTTCTAATTTATTCCAGGCAACATTTTTGTTAAATCATATTTTTGATTTTGGCATAAATGAAAAATAATAGATCCACTACAGTTTCTCTGCAAACAATTGATAAAAGATTGTTTGACAAATTAACTTGAAATCAGATGAGGTTCTTATGCTTCTTCATTTTACAAGATTTTGACTTCTTAATCTTAAATTTAATTATGTTGTAAATCTTTTTTCTTACATCTTTTATAATCTATTTACTGGCTTTCTTATTACGACAACGTTTCCATGATTTTTATTGTTTCATTTTAAGATTAATTTTTTGAACAAATGTCATATGCATAAAATGGAAATCTATAAAATAATTTTTGAAGGAACTTACCGTTATTAATCCAAGTAAACATATGCATACTATAGCTTTCATGATTGGAATCGTTACAGCAGGTGATTAATATCTATTTTGAAAATGCTTCCATATAAATAGTATTTGGAATGTTTACTGTTTTACTAAGTTTATTTCTGGAGATTACACAATATCAGTTATTTTCAATAAATGCAACTGAGGAAAATAAAATTGTTTTTTCTCAGCAAACATGTATCTGTTTGCATATTTTTATGTTTATTATTCACGTGCTTACCTTGTTTTATTACCACTAGCATCACTTGCTTGAAATGTTGGTGGTGTTATGGAGATTTTTGTATAAACAGCCATACTGATAATTAAATTGAAATAAATAAACATAACACAATATTGGCTCTGAGTGGGAATGGCAACTATTTCATGTTTTCAATGTTAAGTACATTTATAAAAACTTGTAAACATTCATGTCAGAGCGCTGTGCAACTGCATCATCATGGTTTGGCTCAATGTTGGTTTTAATTTTTGACAGTCGTGCGTCAGTTTGCAATCAGATTTTTAATGGATTACATGTGCAGTTCGTGGAAACGTCTGAAATTCTCTGTTTGTGGAATTGATAGCAAAAATTGCCATGAATTCAACCTTTTAATTGGTAGTATAATAAATGTTGCTCTAGCTGGTGCATTAGATTTTTTCAGTGTAGACCATACTACTTCGCAATTCTTCCTTTTTTCTGACTTTTAATACTGAAAAATTTCCAATTTTTATCACTAATCACTTTGAATACGTCAATGTAGATTATCATCATTATGAGCGATACAGAACGGCTTCAGCCTTCTCTTTCTATTTGCTTCTCAATTTACTTGCCAAGGTGCCTGAATATTTGGCAAAAAATTGGATATCACACTTCCGCAGAACGCACGCGATTGGTCAGCTGCAAGCGTTGAGGAAAGAAAAATTTGCACGGCCTTGTTATTGCCGAACTGGAATTCTGGTATCTTTTGGATTGACGGTCTGAAATTCATATACTCGTACGGTGCAAACCCGGTGTTGGCATGAGGCGTCTAGTTAACGGGGTTTCTTTTTCCTAGGCAACGAATATTCATATTACATGCTATTCGGTTCGAATTTCATGCTCAACGGCTGCGTTGTTCGAGAACAGCATTCAATGTATCCATGGATCAGTCAATGACATCAGCCATCGGTGCCGGAAGATGAAATTGTTGCCGTACAATTTCCGGACATTGAACCTCAATCACAATTTAGTGGAGGTGAGATGAGCATGGTTGCCCGAGACTTTTTTCCAAGTTTATGACAAAGCTAACAGCTGGGATAGCGTTTGTACGGTATTTTTCATCGACACCACTGCCAATGTGATCAACTACGTTGAAAGCATTTATGACATTTTGAAGCCGGGTGGTTGTTGGCTTAATTTTAGTCAAACGGCTTTGAGTCCGTTAAACTGCCGTATGATATTTTGCGTGAAATAGCTGTCAAAGTTGGGTTTGTTATTCAGAATGAACAACTCGACGTGCCTGTTTCCTATGCTCAGCATTCCGGCGCTATCGCATCTTACCATTATAATTGTGTGTAAAATTTTTGCATGTCTAAAACCCTTGTAATAATTTTGAATTGTTCTTTACTTTCGCATTATTTCATTTTTGCAAGTAATTTTTCCTTCTCATGTATCTTTGAAGCAGTGCTTTAAGTTAAGGAAGTAATTTTCAATGTAAATATTTCCAAAGAATTTTCTACCAAAACATTGATATCATTTCATTTCATAAACCAAATTGAATAAATTTTAACTTATAGAAAAGAATAAAAAAATACAAAACTTGTAAATTTTACTTCAAAATTAAATTTTTTCGGTCTGAAAAATTATTGTTTTTTCGATTTCGATTATGTAATATGTCTAAAAAATACTTTATGTTTATTGCACGAGCATTTCCATTAATAATTTCTTTTCTAAACGCGATAAAAATATATGTAAGCATGTTTCATTTTGCATCATATTTGCTATGAAATAAAATGTTTGTTACTTTGTTTCTGTAATAAATGAAATTTATTGGAAAATTTTTAAAAATTCACGTTAAGAGAAGTAAAGCTCAGTAATAAATACATCTCATTTAGCACTAGCCACTTAATCCTCATATCAACTCAGGCAGTTTCTTGCTAATTATTTATTGGCAAAGAGCTAAAGCTAAAAATTATAACATTTTTTGAGATAAATTGTTCCATTACATAGTAGCTACACCAAGCAAAATAATGTATTGTTTTACAACATTCAATATTCTTTTTTATTTATATTACTTTGTTTATTGACATATCTTTGTGTTTATAGATAAGAAAATTATAAAATTCGAAAACTAACGAAAAAATATTTTCCAAAACCATTTCCTATAATCTTATTGAAACAATCATAATCAGTATCCATAAATAAACACTGCAATGCAATTCATTTAAAATTTAAAAGAAGAAAAAAAGAAATTCATTTAAATAGCAATGCATAAATTAAGTGTCTTCTTTGGAACAGATTATTGATATTTGTACTAGCGTAAAATTCAATTGAACACTTCATGAAAAACAATAGCTAATTATTATTGATTGAAAATAATTTTGTCGATATTGTTAGTTAATCAAATAATTTCACGTCAACATCACAACTGCATCAATTTCTTATTTCAATTTCAATTCATTAAGGTTTTCTAAATAAATTTTACTCACAAAAAACGCATTTCTATTAAAACACAACAGGCGCAACAAGGAATTGCAATTACGATGAACAATATTTACATTTCTCATTCACATTTTGAAAAATTAAAGAAATAAGTAATACAAGGATTTAAAAAAGTGAAAGATTTATTTCCGGCCATCCTTAACCCTTTGATGGATTGTTGGCATTAGGTACGTTGTTGGATTGTTGGGGTGGGTCACACCCCTCATTAGAAAAACACGTGTAAAAAGCCCGAAGTATATTCAATTTTTATGAAATTTGTTTTAATGGATAGTACGAAGAATGCTTTATATGATGGTATTAAAGTATTGTAAATTTTTGTAATTTTAAAGCCTTTTATTGGCAAAAAATCCAAGAAAATTAGTGTCAAAAAATCGTCATTTTTTAGTTTTTTTCTTCTCCTAGACTCAATTTTTTAAAATTTGTGAAACAAATAAGACTATTGAGTGGAGCACGTTATTCCGCATATTTTGATATCAAAGTCAGGTATGTAGTCATTTTTTTTAGTTCCAAAACGATTACATTTTTCTAAGCCATTTGTATACTTGCAACGTAAAAATGTAAAAAAGTGTTAAGCAGGAAATCGATATTCCATATTTTGTGATTTAAACATGTATTATTAATTTAGTTTTAAGTATTTTGATTAAAATTTAATTATTTGAAATAAATTTCATATCTCTTATAGCTGAAAAATTCAACAAAATTGACGTAATAAATTTGTTGATCTTTATTTATTTGGAAGTGCTCAGATTAACATCACAATGCTCACAGTAGCTGCGCAGATATTCATTGCAGCATGCTAAAATGCTTCAACTAAAAAAACATTAAAATGACTACATACCTGAGTTTGGTATCAAAATATGCAAAATAACGTGCTCTACTCCATACTGTTATTTGTTTCACAAATTTTACAAAATTGAGTCTAGGCGAAGAAAAAAACTGAAAAATGACGATTTTTTGACATTAATTTTCTTGGATTTTTTGCCAATAAAAGGCTTTAAAATTACAAAAATTTACAATATTTTAATACCATCATATAAAACATTCTTCGTACTATCCATTAAAACAAATTTCATAAAAATTGAATATACTTCAGGCTTTTCACACGTGTTTTTCTAATGAGGGGTGTGACCCACCCCAACAATCCAACAACGTACCCTTCAACTTTGCGATGTTCTGTAGACCGAACAAAAATTTCTGGAACATTGCAATTTCTTTCAAAATATGTCTTATTGTTTTAAAAGAGATGTCACAAAGCCTCAGACTATGAAAATGAAAATTGACAGAGTACATCGAAAACTAAACACCCTGGGGTGTGATCCACCCCAACAATCCATCAAAGGGTTAAAGGAGTTATTGGGAGCGTAGAGTTGTCATTACAATGGGGACTTTACCCAAAAATGTTTTAATAACAGACGCATTTCATGCAGAACAAACAGATTTATGATCTAAATATTCTTCGTTTCATAAATAACATTAAAAAATGTGGTTACCACAAAGATTTAAAGGAGTTATAGGGAGNTGTACAACTATTTTATTTCTTAAATTGTGATTTTTTGAAACAGTCTTCTTAAATCAAAAACGAAAATTTGAACTTATGTTTTTTAGTTCATGGTGTCAAAAAATCTCTTTTTATAAAAACTAAAATGATTTTAAATCTCAAAAGAAATAATCTGAAATTTATACAACTGTTTGTGCTTACCATATTTAGATGACTCTGATTTGCTGTAAATGTGAACAGTTACAGGAGCTGCACCATTTTTCGTGCGAATTGTACGTCTTGATGTGAATGGTGGCATAACTGGAGTTTGCCCTTCTGCTAATTTTTTGAAATATGGCATTCCAGCAGTTTCTGACTCAGGTATATCATTGTAATGTATCAGAGGTTGTGCGAGCAGCAATGAGGCAGCTGAAGAAGTGAAAGTGAGTAGAAAAATTTTGTTTAATGACTTTACTATTGAGAGATGAGAACTAGAAGAATTTATACTAGTTTTGCATATCTTTGCCTTTGATCATTTTTTTTGTAATATAAATAATCTATTATCTAGTCAAAATTACCATTTTTGTAATAGTAATTATGAGTATTTGCGAATTGCTTTCTTTCCAATTCTGCATTTTACATTATTAACTGATTTAAATTGCATGCTGTGGAATTCCTATCCAAAATTTTCAAATTCATTGAACCTTTAAAATACTTAAAGCAGGAAATGTCTGGAATTAATGCAATTATTTCATATTTTTAAATACAAACCTATTGCATTTATTTGTGACTCAGCGATAGTTAAGCAAATTAGTAAATGTCCTCTGGCGGTTTGAGATGCTGGCCAAGCATAGGGTGTTTTTGCTGTTGGAAATCCTGGTATTGTGTGCACAACCCACGCTGCAGAATCTGCTGCAGTTGATAGAATTATTACCCCTGTAATATAAGAATGAAATTTTATTTCAAATGTTATCAAATCTTTAAAAAGTTTTCAGTATCATTTTAATTACCTTTGCTGTTAGATTTTGTCTTAACATTGGGAACTGCAGGTGGGACATTGTTATATGCAAGAAATTTTACCGAATTATGTGTTGCCACAACGTGCTCCACTGTCTTTGCAAACGAATGTCCTGCATTAGCTGTAAATGCTGCTGCACTATTATCCCAACTTCCTACAGCACCTGCAAGGATAATTTTGCCAGTATCTTGCGCTGGTGCTTTGTATACTATTGCCCTAAATTTTTTTTGACGGGTTTTGAATTGATTATGTGTAAGTAGTTCCCTTTAATTCTGATTACATTCAAAGACGGCAGTGTACATAAAATTTTCCTTTATTAAATTACTTCTGCCAACATTAAAAATTTTCAAATTGATTTGTTCGTCAACGGAACTGAAAAATTAAAAGAATATAAGAGTACTAAATATTGTTTTATTTTTAGAACTGCTGATCACACAGGACTTATTATCTTATAGCATTATTGTTAACTACTCGAAAAAGAAAGCATTCAAAGATTGCCAAGTTTTCATTTTAAACGATTCTCTAAAACAAACTACAAAAATACGTTTAAATAATTTTTTGATATCTTACCAGTCGGCTTCAGCTCCACCATTATTACTCCGACATGTAGTGGTTTGCGAATGGGATAAATTTATAAGATAAAATATTAAAACCGCTTTTGATAATTTTAACAGCATTTGTTGCGTTATTGAATATATTTGACGCAAAGCATTAATCGTGCTATTAGCATCACAAATATTTATTTCCTAAAATAGACAGGTTAATATTTAGAGAAAATTCACCAATGAAACCAATGGACTAAACATTACCTAATGTTTTAATGTTGATAAAATTCAAATATGTTAATTTTCTTCACTGTAGCTGATTTTTCAATCTTATTTTCATTTCTCATTGTTGTAACTTGTATTTATACTTCATGATTTTTGTAGCATATATGGATACTATGAAAATTGAACAAATGGCAAGACTTGTCGATTTGCATTCCGTTTTAGAATCATTAAATCTGTTATAGCAGTTAAATATATGATATTTTAAATAAATTAAATGTCTATATATTAATTTTATGCGAAAGAAAATTCTATTTGATGATTTCTTTTATACAACAAAAAATATGGTTATTAAAGGTTATGGTTATTATACAAGTCAGTCGTTTTATTTGGTTAGGAATAACTATACAAAACGATAACACACACGCAAAAAAGGTACACAAACCGCAATATTGAATTCACTAACACGTCAAGGTCAACGCAACTTTATGCAAAAATATATCTCTACTGTAGATTGTTGATGTTTAGGTTGTCGAGATTAGTAATACTATTACATCGCCGTGTTCTTTGGCAGTCGCGGCTTACGATCTCAATAAAGGACGTAATCGTTGTATATCACGGGTGGGTTTCGATTCCGCTGCGGCCTCTGAGCTGCCATTGCTTGTGTCGACGTGCCGTCACGTCCATGGTCTTCTTCAGCCCACACCAGTCGTAGGCGATATATTCTGAGCTTGGTCTTAGGTTGGTGATCACGTCGCACTTGTTTCTTATCTTCGTTGTCCTTTTCGATTCATTCATGTCTGTTGTGGATTTCATTCAGAAGTCAGCGAATTAGTTTGCTCTGATACTTTTACAGCTTTCTATCTTGCATCATTATATTTCAATGTTTACTTTTTAGCTTATTTCAATATTGTGCCTTCATATCAATTAATTAAAAAAGCATGAAATATAGATGCTATACGAAGAATAAAGTTGAGTTAGTTTGATCGTTCAGATGTTGCATTGTAAATTCGACCAAATTACGCTGATATGAAAATTCAGTTGATCCTAATTTGAGACAAAAGGACATAAACAAAATCTGTATCAAAAGTTATAGGATGCTTAATTTATTTTGAAATGTAAATTAAAAATTTACTTGAACATTTAAAAACATCTGATTTATGAAACGATGAATTTTTGAAATATTGCACATTAAAATGCATGAAATAAATTTAAATAATTTCAGTAAAAATAATAAATTTCATATTCAATAATACGCAGAAAATACTTCAGTAAACTTATGCTTCTACACAAATTGTTATATAATCATTGTAAAAGGAAAGTTCAAGCACCTGAATGAATTTCAACATTTATTATTCTGGGTTTGCATGATTTTTGAGCCCAATATTGTGATAATGCTTACAAATATTTACTTCTGAAAGCAAATTAGATAATGTTTGCTATCTTTTCCAAGTTGATCAGTTATTTAGTATTTTCTATTCTTTTAATAAACAATAGCAAAAATATGTACTTTTAATAATTAGGAGTATTTCAGATGACATAAACAACACTATCACGAAAACAACGAAAATAACTCACATTTTGAAACAGCTTGATTATGTCAAGAACAATATAAATAGATTAAATGGAAAACATATGTAAATGCAAAATCAAAAAGAGCCTACAAAATCATTGCTCCAATGTTCCAATTCAAATTATAATTTAATTATGTTTCATCTTGACATGTGTAAATTATTTTCCACAAAAGACCTGCAATCTTTTGCGCAATTTTATATCCTAAATTCAATGAGCAAGCATGTAATTACGGAGTTCAAATTATGAAGAGAATATTTTCTTGTTCCGTCTTAAATTTCTAATTTTGGATATGATGTGCTGCTGCTACACCTTAAAATAGCAATAGGTAATTCATTGATTGTATCTATTAATATCACAGTGAGCATTGAGCACCTTTTTTATTGTTACATAAAATAAATGTTTCTTGGCTACAAATAAGAGAAAGATATTTTTTCAAATTTATTCCAATTTCATTTTGTGAAAAAAGCAAAAGGTAAAAAAGGATAATTTCCCAAAAGCAAATCTTTTTTCAACGTGATACTGTTTGTTAGCTGCATATCTATCCATTTATTATGCAAATACTTTTTATTGACTTCACATTCGAATAAATTCCTTTCGCGAAAACATATCATTCACCCTATTGGTGTACACATTCTTATGGAGGCTATAAAATTTTACTTATAAGAATCTTTTACACAATTTTTCTGCATCTATAATGTTAAAAAATATTGTTATTTAAAAATTAAGCTTTGTGATGTCAATTTCCGCAACTTAAATTGCACGTTTTTGCACAAGCGGCTTGTGCTTCTGATTGATCACATTTGTATACTTCAGATCCATGTTTTATCATTTCACAAATGGTATGATTACCCCGATCTTCCAAAGCAGGACACGTTGACTCATAATATGTGAATGTACCAAAATCTTTGATCAAAACGAAATGAGCTTTGGATTAATAAATATTTTTCTTAAACTGAGTATACCTTTGAATTTGCCGTCTTCATTAACTTCAACTCCCAACTTTTCCGCACATGTCTTGCAGCACAAATAGCGTCCAATTCGTCGATTTTCTTTGCACAATTCAGTAAAATTGCCTTTTTTCATGTATCTGTTGCAAGTTGCTTTTGAACCGCGGTCTTTGCATGGTAACGGCTCTACTTTTTTTCCACTCTCCTGTCCACCTGAAGTTTTATTCAAAAATAAATTTATTAGAAAATAATTTACAGAAAATTACTTTTGATGAAATATTCCAAATTATCTTACCTTGTATAACTGCAAGGAAAGCTAAAGAAAAAAGCATAAACAATGTTTTCATACTTTTCCGTAGCAGAATATCAGAAGTAGTCTATAATAAAATAAAAGCAGTCAATTCATAGTAAAGTTTGCAAATATTTTTTGAGTAGCATGCATTAAAAGTAAAAATCGAATAAAGTAACTACGTTTATCCTACGTTGCATAAAATATATAGCATGAGCAAAAGTTTTCCTATAAAAAGATGCATGAATAATTTATAATTATCATTGCACAAGTAAGCTAGACTTCAAGTTTTGTTAAGCGGTTGCTATCGTGAAAGCAAAGCTCGGTTGTCATAGTATTTCAGTTGAAACTGCTGTTCTGAATCAGTTAATGCTTTAACAAATAGCTGAAAAGTTATTTAGAGAAATCATCAAAAAACATTGTTACTAATTCTCACTAGTCTAACTACGCGAAAATACACAGCTGCTGCGCAGTTGCTATTCAGTTAGAAAATTTCACATAAATCACCTTTTAATGTTTAAAGTTTTCTATGGACGTATGTATTTTTCTTCAAATTTATTGACTGATTGTAATGTTCTTCTTTAAGCAATTATTTAAGTATAAATTCTTTCTGATGAAAAGTACTGGCAAAACCCTTTTTATAAAAACAGCTTTTTTCAATTTATTGAGAAGCAATGATTTATTTTGATTTTTATAATTCTTACATTTTCTAAAATATATACATATTTAAAATAGCTTGCAAGAAATGAAAAGATAAATTGGAAGTTATTGACAATAAACAACGTTGACTTAAAATGTTTGTTTGTAAATGTAATGATGTAATGTAATGTAAAAATAATTTCTGTTGAGAATTTGAAATATTTGAAAGTTGTTTTGCAATGACTTTGGTTTGGTTTAAGAAACAAATTTGCAAATTATTTATCGGAAAATTTGTTTTCTTGATTACACCATTGTTGCTGAGTGAGTTAATATATTATAAATGCATTCAAAAAAGAGTAATGCCAAATGCATTCATAAATGCATTGATAAGGAATAAAATATATTTTACTGTAAAACTGTTATCAATGATAATTGATTATGAAATGCAATTTTTAATCAATGTAGGTTAATTTTCCTTTTTCACTAAATAACATTTCACTTTTAACTGTAAAATTAAATTAAAAGCAGTCTATATTAATATATTATAAATTACTTAATGAAATTTATTTGACCTTGAAAATCTGATTTACAGTAAATTTGACAACCGCCGGTTTTTATGTGGAAATGCTATTGTAAATAATTTTAAATCTTATTATAACAGATGTCATCATTGAAACCCCGGAAAGTTATTACTTGGGACAAAGCGGAAAGAATTTGGAGAAATCTTGATATTTGGAGGAACCCCGATAGTGTTGTTCATCGACTTCCTGTATTTTATAAGCAACGCTACTGGGAAAATTTACTTCGTGATCGGGAGCCGGTTCACTGGCGTCCTTTCACAGAACGTTATCGTTGGAATGAGAAACTTAAAATAAGGTGCAATTTTTTAATTATCAATTTCTTTCATAATTTTGTCATTCAGAGAAGAATTGGAAAATTTCCCATTAGCAGTAATTTATCCACCTGAAGCTGACTTGGGACTTTGGGGCGGAGAAGGCATTGTTAAGGGATACAAGCTGTCGAACATACCACCCAGACCAAAAAGATTTCTTCCTCGGTTTTGGTAATGATATTCTCTTTGAATAACTATATTTAAAAGATAAATATGATTATTATTATTATTAATTGTTCATATTTTTAGGTTGCCACGATTTTGGTTTCCAACTTTGATGAAAAAGGTCCTTTATAGCGAAATTTTAGATAAATATATGCTAGTCACAGTAACTTCTCGAACATTGCAACTGATTGATGAAAACCAAGGACTCGATTATTATTTACTAAGAGTATGCTTGCTCAAATAGTGTAATGAATAATTGGACAATGATGCACTTTGTGATTGATTGCTTAGACAAATGAAGTTGATTTGTGCTCGAAGTTGGGTTGCAAACTGAAACGTATTTTGTTGTTGGCGCTTGCTCGAAAAGAATTTGGTCAACCTGAAAAAGCAGATGAACTGCTGGAAAAATATGCAGAATTCATTATTCCAGTATGCAAATGTTCTTTGTTTGTTTAATTAAAAAAATGTTTAATTTCTTTATAAGTATGCTTTTGTTTTTGAATGATAGGTATTAATTAAGGTTTATTCATTGGCTAAATATATTTCTTTTCAACTATTCACCATTGCTTTGCTAAACACGATGAATGTTGCTTAGTCGGCTGAATAGTGTGAGCTCATGCATGCATTATTTAACTTTTGAGTGTTTTAATATTGGTTTTTTGCCGAAATTCAAAATAAAGGAGTTTATTAATTTGGAAAAGATTTATGCTTTTTATTTTGGGGAAATATTTGAAGATAGTTGCATTTGCAGGAGATTTCAATAAATGATTTGCTTGATATTATTATTTTTATATTATTATGAGTGTTTTGAGGAATCCGAAGCTGAATGGATTGGCTTAGATCTTAATGAAGCTTGTCGAAAATTGCAAATTATGGAGCAGAAAGTCAAGCCAATACCACTGTTAGAAATTTACAGAAAAGAGGAAGAAAAGTTGAAACAGATGGATGAATCAGCTAGTGGGAAAGGCATTGCGAATACTCTGAAAAGTTTCTTTTTTAAGCATTAATAATTGTTTTGTTCATTTTTTGTAATAAATAATTTCACGAAATGGTATTTGCTCAGTTACATCGTTTTGTTGATCTACTGTGAAATAATGCGAAGTATCGTCTTGCAGTATGTCTTCGAAGAAAATCACCACTGAAGATACATGTTCATTTGTGTTTCACTTTTGTTCAAAATGATCTTTACTGGTGTTTTATAAGGTATAGTAATTATTGTATTTTATTTTATTAATTACAATTCAATTACTTGAGAAACGTTTTCTATCAAAATTAACTATGAAATTATAATTAATCGTTTACTGCAATATAGTATAATTAAGATAATTAAATAGGAATTCGTTTGAAAACGCTATTGTTTTTTTCTTTATTTATTGAATAATTGTATTTCGCTACTAATATGAAACACTGATACTCTTCATTTATGAAGCTGTTACTAAATTTGAAGAATTAACTCCAGAGTTGAATATTTAAACTTGAAAATTTTTAGTATACCGTATGATTGCATTATTTGTTGTGTTATTCAAAGAATTTACTTCTTATTTATTAAGGGACGTGATAAGATTGATAGGTACGTATATTGCTTTTTTTTCTTCATTACAATGTAATGTGATATAATAAAAAATTTATTTACAATTTTGTCTGATTTTAAATATATCTTTTATTTTTAGATTAGTGTTTTCAAGTGAAAATGAATTTTGTAAATATTTAAACAGAATGAGTAAATGGCTTATAAATATTTGCGCTAAATACTCTGGTTGTTTGCATGAAGAATAATTTTTTCATGTCTTTCAGTATTTGTGACATAATAATTTGAAATTAATGTGGAAAGGAAATTGAATAAGGCTTATATATCTTTATTTAATAACCGAAATATTATCTGTTTGGTAAGTTAAGTGTATTTACGATATGTTGACAGCTAATAGACTGATTGAGAATGATGCAACAACAATTCTTAGTACTGATTGAATATGATGCAACATTTCATCATTCTTATTTTGTGTCATGGTCGAATCTTGATTAGCCCACGCTGTTTAGTTCGTGGTGTTTTATATGATGCACTTTTTGTATTTTTTTCATTCTAATTAATGTTACCTATTTTCATTTGTGTGCATCTGTATTTTATGAGCATTTAATCAGAGCAAAAATTAATTGTACTTTATTTTAGAAGGCAAAATAGATTAATGCCTAGCTTACAGAGATTTTCTCAGTCTTTCATTTCTTAAAATGCATTTTTATATTAAGTAATCTTTTTTAATTTTTAGTCGCTTTTAAAGATTTCTTTATAGCTTTCTGCAATGGCAGTGGACAGAATTGTTTCAGGTGAGAATTTCAGGTGATCATATTTTTTGTGTAGTTTAATTTTTCTTTTTTGATTCAGAATTGAAAATGCTTTACGTATCAGATCAAAATGGAAGTGACGAACACGGCGATGGCTCTGAATCAAAACCATTTCGTACAGTAGTTTATGTAGGTGTTAAATTTTTTAATGCACCTGTATTTATCAAATTTTGAATTGAAATTTAATTATTAATCAGGCAATGACAAAAGTTGGAGAACCTTTTCCTGAATTTATGGTTGACGGAAAAACCGATGATGAGGTGTGCATGAATTTGTATAATTTCTTTAGTTGGATGAAGTGAAATGTTTGTACGTTTTTTCTTTTAGAAATGGGTGAAAATATCTCAGTCGCAGTTTAAAAAATGCCATCGTATTTGGTTGCAAGAGCAGAAAAAGTCGAAGAATCAACAGCTTAAAGAGGTTTCACTTGGGCATAATTTTATATGATAACATTTTGAACATTTTGTATAAATCAGATTGAAGACATGAAACGCCGTGAAGAGAACTTAGAAGCTGCAAAGAACATTGTCATTAAAGAGGATGCATCTTTACCGAAGGCAAAAATTATTAAAATTGCTTCAGCGCGTGAGAATATGGGTTGCAGAGTGAAATTATTCGGCTGGGTTCATCGCCTTCGTCGCCAAGGCAAGCAGATGATTTTCATTGTACTTCGCGATGGGACTGGATTTTTACAGTGCATTCTCAGTGGTGCAATGGTATTTATTGTTCATTGTGAATCGTTTTGTCCTTCTTTTTACAGTCATTGTTTAGTGTCAAATTTATGACGCTCTTATTTTGGCTACTGAATCGTCTATTTCTGTAACTGGTATTTTGAATGACCTGCCTGCTGGAAAAGAGGTTTGTCATATTACAGTAGGAAGTGACACATATTTAATTTTTAAAAAATGTTTAAATTTTTGAAATTCTGTAAAAGTTCATTTTTTGTCATTCATCAGGCAGTTGCATCAGTTATTATTCAGTTGAGTAGCAAAATCTACGCTGTTTATCTAATTTACGATATACGATTTTATATTCGTGTATTTATGTACATAACTAAGATTATAAATGCTAGTATTTATCAATTTTAGTTGGAGAATTTTGAATTTAATTTTAATGATGGGACTTCATTTGGAGAAAATTTTAGGCTCCTGGAGGATGCGAACTTCAAGCAGATTTTTGGACTCTAATTGGTCGCTCTCCTCCAGGTGGAGTAGAAGCAGTGTTAAACGAAGTAAGCAGTTCATTTTTAGAATGTAATGCCCAACAATAATCATTTAATATAATTAAAGGAATCACATCCGGATGTTCAACTTGAGCAACGTCATATTGCATTGCGCGGAGAACATGTAATGAATTTTCAATGTTTTATTTATTTATTTGTATTGTATTTTTTTTAATTTTGATTAAGATGACGAAGTTGATGCGTTTGCGTGGTGCACTGATGAAAGCGTTCCGAGATCACTATTACGATAGAAACTATTGTGAAGTGACACCTCCAACTTTGGTTCAAACCCAAGTAGAAGGTGGATCGACATTGTTCAGCTTCAATTATTATGGTCAGACGGTAAAGTTCTTTTAATGAAAGAAGCATGTGCATATATTTAACATTTAATGACATTTTCATGATTTCATTGATCATTACGTATGATTATTGGATAATAATGTAGTACAAGTTAATCGACATTATGTATGTATATATATGCTACTGTTTAGATAAAATGAAATTTAATTACATCATATGCTAGGTGAAATTCAGAGAATATCGTTGTTAATTAAACAATAAGAAATAAATATTTTTTCCTTTTTTGTATGGAAAATTTTATTTAAAATGTTCTTTTTCTCACTAGGCATTTCTGACGCAGTCGTCTCAGCTTTATTTGGAAACGTGCATACCATCTTTAGGTGATGTTTACTGCATAGCTATGTCATATCGAGCAGAAAAAAGCAGAACTAGGCGCCATCTTTCAGAGTGAGTTCCACGCTTGCAGCGTTTTAATGCTTTATTTAATTAAGTGCAAACATTTTTGTTAAGCAAGTTTTATTTTTTTTATTGTTTTCCATTTTTGTTTATGTAATCGAGTTGTGTTTTATATGTTAGTTTCTTTGTTAATTTTTTACAATAAAGAAAAGATTAATAATGATGCTATAGGATATATAGGAAAATTAGACAAATGATTGATGTGTGTTTAAATTTTAGGTACACTCACGTTGAGGCGGAATGTCCGTTTATCACGTTTGAGAATCTGCTAGAACGTATAGAGGATATAGTATGCGATGTAGTTGATCGTGTGATGAAATCTCCATTTGGTTACTTAGTCAAAGAGCTTAATCCAGTTAGTAAAAGTTATATTATATTTCGTGTTATTTTAAGCATTCATTTGAAAAATTCATTTTAGAATTTCAAACTCCCGCAAAAACCATTTCGTCGTATGACTTACTTGGAAGCTATCAAATGGCTTAACGATAACGGAGTGAAGAAAGAAGATGGATCTGAGTTTGTTGTCGGAGATGTAATGAAATGAAGATTTCAAATGCTGTTTAAGTGTGTTTTTATTAAATTTTTTTATTGAAGGATATTCCGGAAGCCCCGGAACGATACATGACAGACACTCTGAATGTAGTAAGTTTTCTCAAAGTTAATAAACTTCTTTTCTAAATTATTGTTTTGATATTTTACTTTTTTAGCCAATTTTGTTGAACCGATTTCCGAAAGTATTGAAAAGTTTTTACATGAATCCATGTGCAGATGATCCAACGTTGACAGAATCTGTAAGAGAATTTTATCAATTTATGATTTAATCAAGCAAAAAAAGCTTGTCACGTAGGTGGACTTGTTGCTTCCTGGTGTGGGTGAGATTGTCGGTGGAAGTATGAGAATTTGGGATGAAAAAGAACTTCTTGATGCTTTTAAACGAAATAACATCAACGTTGAACCGTACTATTGGTACACGGAACAGGTAAAGCTCTCAGCAATTTTTTGAAAATAATTCTACAATACTCAGTTGATTATAGCGAAAGTATGGCACCTGTCCACATGGCGGTTATGGCTTGGGTTTGGAACGATTTTTAACTTGGCTAGCTGGTCTTCATCACATTCGAGAGACTGTTCTTTATCCAAGGTTCGTGGATCGTTGTACACCGTAATCTGAACAGGTTCATTTACAATCTGTGAAATATGGGAAAATTTTAATTTGAAAATAAAATGACTAACTTGGATGTGACAATTTCTTATCTGAAATCTTCAAAGCAAGCGGAAATTTGGATAAAAATTAAAATGCTTTCAAATATCACATGTATTAAATCAGCGTTTCTTTTTTTATTTTTAAAATTAATATGGCATTTTATTTGTAAAAGTGAAGCATCAAATGAACAAAATTTATTAAAATTTAAAAAGCTTAACGTTCAACATATCATCATCACGTCATCGTTCAACATATTAATAAAGTTTTTGAAGGATTAAAATTATGAAGTTGTGTGAGTTTTTTTATAAACTTCACATTCAAACTTGCAAATGTCACATAAGTTTCGCTCTTGAGTGAGTGAACAGCGTTTGTTATGTTTATTTGAACAGCACATTGTAACTTTCCATTGTTAAATTTTTAGTAAAAAAAATTGATAATTATTATTTTTATTTATAAAATTTTTACTATGAAAGTGTCAAAAATTGAACAACATTTTAGTGTTCCTTGAAAATGTTTATCTTTGCTACAGTAAGCATCTACAGTATGAACCAAATTGTAGAACTTCGTATCATGCTTTACTTTCTGAGGGCACGGTATTGTCGTAGTATATTTTAATGTAACCAAAAGCGCATTTTAGAAATAAATAATCATTATGACTCATGATGGTATATTTGAACTCGAACTCCCAGAGTTGCCGTCAGAAGAGTCTTCCACTTCAGACAATGAGTACATCGACGTAGAAGATGTGAGTGTACTGTGAAATATTTGAAAAATTTACGTTATTTGCATAGTTTCTTTTTAAAGGGACGTATTGAAAATCCTCCGTCCAGCGCAAGTTTT
Source organism: Trichinella papuae (assembly GCA_001447755.1). Lineage (NCBI taxonomy): Eukaryota > Metazoa > Nematoda > Enoplea > Trichinellida > Trichinellidae > Trichinella > Trichinella papuae. The sequence goes on along the minus strand of JYDO01000205.1, from coordinate 43,367 downwards.
GTGTAAGTTGAGTTTTGCGTAATTTGAACATTAGGTGTTGGATATTATTCCAATTTAAGAGAACAACCAAACGTCGAGGTCGTACCATTGTCTGAAGCAACCGTAAATCCGCCGGATATGCGAGTAGGGCCGAACGACTTTCAACTGCTGAAAGTACTTGGGAAAGGCGGATATGGGAAAGTGTTTCAAGTCAAAAAAACTACTGGCCAAGATGCGGGGAAAATTTTTGCTATGAAAGTTTTGAAAAAGGCGAGCATTGTACGTAACCAAAAAGACACCGCCCACACTAAAGCGGAAAGGAATATTCTTGAGGCGGTTAAGGTTAGTTTTTTATATGTTTTTTTCATTTTTCAAGAAAGTTGAAGGACAATAATTGTAAGCGTTTTTCATTTGCAATAAAAGTAACAAACCGAACAAAAATTTGGCTAAAATATTTTTCAGAGGTTAGCACATGGAAAATAATAACTTCTGACATTTTATTATAATATCATTTTGTATGATTCGTCATTATCACGTTTCTTAAACTTTCCAATTGGGTATTTTTTTGTTGAATTTTAAATTAATATAAATATTATTTTTTCATTTAATTCAATTTAAAGCTTTTGTTCCACAAGCTGAAAACACGTATGTTAAAATATAAATAACAACAATGTATATCATGTAATGTTTTATTGTGTAGATGTTTGTTAATACGTAATAATTAAACGGAAGCGTCTGGTTTTGTTTGTCGTTTTTTGAAATAGATAAAGGGTTAAAATTTTTTATTTTGAAAACGTGGTCGTTTTTTCTCATATTTAACGTTTCATTTGAGACGTAATTTCTAGTCCAGTTATTTTATTGGGATAAATTTTAAAAAATTGTTTTATTACTTTTATTAAAGTGTAGTAATTGTTTATTTGCTCTTTCATGAGTAATGGAATAATTTTGAAGAATAAATTCTTCCCCCTTACTATTTACAAATATTGAGTAAGAAAGTTCAATGTTTTTATTTTATTTATTATTATAATTATTTTTTGATGATCTTGTTGAACATTTCCCATTTACTATTTTACAGGAAATTTAACTGTTATAATAAAGGAAATTGTTGTTCTCCACTTTTGCGTTCTAATTTTTGACCCGTTTTTATAAATTTACTTATTACAGCCAGACGGCCAAAGACCGAGCATTTCGTGGATGCTCGCGCCAACATTTACAGTACTTTCTCAAGGTCAAAGTTTATTAACAATAGTAATGGGGGATTGGGTTGAACATTTTTTTTAAATTATGGAATAAATTAATGTTATAGTTATTCACAAGAGACAAGATTGAATTATTACATTTTCTTTCATTTAATATTTATGTTTTTTCAAGTGGTGCTGTTGAATTTTGAATATCTGGAATAAGTGTTTTTGTGCATACGTATATCAGTTACAGATTAGTGGAATATCAGAATTTTAATTCAGCAGAATTAACTGAATTTGCATTTTGAAACAATCGCAAATTTATTTTAATAATAAGTTCTAATTGGTATTCAATGATTCACATAAGTCATACAAAGTATGCATGTTTATTTATTTTATCAACTTACAAACAATTATTTTCATATTACTGTAAATTTTGAAATAGTGTTTTTTTTAAATGAATTAAAAATTAGTTTCTTTAAAATTTTCTTCCATTTAGAGTGCTTTTATTGTTGAATTGAAGTATGCATTCCAAACTGGAGGTAAATTGTATTTGATCTTGGAATACCTAAGCGGTGGCGAGCTGTTCATGCATTTGGAAAGGGAAGGGATTTTTATGGAAGATACTGCTAGGTAATTGAATTTAATATTGTTTTTCTTTGAAACGTGTTTTTAAACATCAATTACTTGGAGTAAATGAACAATTTTTGAGTTGATCGTTTCTATTCATATTTTATTGTATTATTTTTTTTAAGATTCTATTTGGCAGAAATTACATGCGCTTTGCAACATCTTCACCAACAGGGCATTATTTATCGCGACTTAAAACCTGAAAATATTTTATTAGATATAAAAGGTATATGGTAGTCTTTTTTTCGCGTTAGTTGAAAAAATTTTTATTAAAGGTCATGTCAAGCTAACGGATTTTGGCCTTTGCAAAGAAGCTATTGAAGGGGATGCAATGACGCATACTTTCTGTGGAACTATCGAATATATGGCTCCAGAAATTTTGATGCGTACGGGACACGGTAAAGCAGTTGATTGGTGGAGTTTAGGTGCGTTGATGTACGATATGCTTACTGGTGGAGTAAGTTGTTTAAATTTGATGATATTATTAAGATTAAAATGACGCATGTTTTCTAAAAAAAATTTTCAGCCACCGTTTAAAGCTGAGAACAGAAAGAAAACAATAGACAAAATATTGAAAGGGAAATTAACATTGCCTTTGTATCTTTCTCCCGAAGCCCGTGATTTAATTAAAAAGGTAAATTTTATATTAGAAATGAGAACAGAGAATACGTATGTACTTTACTCTTTTTTTGACATATTCATTGAGATGCGGTTGAATTTTAGCTACTGAAACGTCATGTGCAAAGTCGCTTAGGTGCTGATTCAGAGGATGCGGCGGGCATTAAAAGGCACTCATTTTTTCGTAATGTTGACTGGCAAGATGTCAGCTGTAAACGGATGGAACCTCCATTTAAGCCGGACATTGTATTGAAACTTTGAATATATTTTTCAAATAATTTATTCTGCTGATTGTATTCATTTTTTTAACAGGCGTCAGAAGATGATGCGAGTTTGTTTGATACGAAATTTACTAAATTAACTCCAGTAGACAGTCCGTGTGAATATTCACTTTCACAGAGTGCTAACCTGGTGTTTGAGGTCAGTGGTGGACTGTTTGATGCTGCTTCAAATTCGACTTCAGTTCAAAAATAATAATTGTTCAATGCTTTAATATTAGGGATTTACATACGTGGCACCGTCAATATTAGACGAAAGTGGACCCTATTTAGTGAAAGCCAAATCACCGAGAAAGGTGGTTGCTTCGCAGCATGAATTTTTTAGTAATCAATCATCTTCGTCAGCTTCTGCTGTTGATGATGAACAAATGGACGAAACGTTGACTTTTGAAAGCAAGTAATTATTCCCACGTTTGCAGGTTTGTATTGGTTTATATATTTAAAGTTGACTGAAGTTGAATTTTTTTTTAATATTTGTTTTAGATGATTTTCAAGTATGCCTCTTATGCCAAATATAATTTTTTTTCAAAAGCTCAATACCGTGGTTGCCTGTTGTTTCTTCACGGTCTTGCATTGCAACGAATTTATTTATTAAACCGTTTTTGCTTTTATTATTATTATTATTATTATCATTATTATCAATATTATTATGAATGATAATATATGCTCTTGTCGCCGAACGTTTTGGAATTACATTATACTAAATTTTATTTCCGAAACGTTCCGTATTTTCTGCCTTTCTTTGTTACTACAATAAAAAGTTGTTTGATTATTAAACTCGCAATCATTCACTTAATTTGATGTATTTGTTGTTGTTTTTTGGTATAATGCAATTTCTATACGCTAATCTTTTGTAAACTAGAATTTTATTATTTTGAATTTTACTAAATTCGATAAATAAAATTTTAATGTGCATTTGATTTGTTAGAAAATTGTGTGCAAAACTGATCATCTTCTGTTGATGCTCAGGCTCAAACTTAATGCTAATTTAACTTTGCTCAGCAAATTCAATCTTATTTTGAACTTACCTGCCTTTGTCGCTAGATTAGGTTTTAACATAGCTTTTCGTTGTTAACTGACAATATTTTGCTGGTTCTTCCTATTCATGAATGAATCTTATTCATGAACACCAAACAGCAAACCGATAACACTATAAACAAGCCAACCAACACGCTAATAACACGTGCTAGTTCCGTTCATTTTCCCTTTCACACACAAACATGCACACCCTTAAATTGCCTTTTATATAGCCTCTGTTGTCATATGATCTCTGCTTGCATAGCCGGTACCAGGGGTGGGGTGGCGCAACTGGTGGATCTCATTACTGCATCTGTCTCACCCATTGTTCGAGACGCACGGGCGTAGACTTTCCGACTTTCTGTCGTCAGCAAGCACGTCACCTCAAGTTCAGTTTTAAGTTGTGAACTGCTGAATCCAGAAATTCCATGACTCATGCGACAATTGCCAATCTTCACTACAAGAATACTTTGCCCAGTTGTTGTATATTTTTTCTTTGCTCCACCAAGTGTGTGGGCTTCATGGAATTTGCATTAAATAAATAAATGAAGTCACAACTTATTAATTCAGCTCTTAAAGTTACATTTTAATTGAAACACATCAATTTCGTCGGCTATGTGAAATCTTATTTGATTTATGTTAAAATTAAAACTGTTACATTATTACACTGATTAAATTTGTTAAATAACATTTGATTTAACACCTCCGCATCAATAAACATTAACAAAAGAATACTGTGGCCTGTATTTTTTAAATTCAAAAAAATAGAGATCACTTAACGCGAAACTAAACTTCTCACTTTGCATGACATGAGATTGTTTAGCATTCTATCACGTTTACCAACAGCAGACATATTATTATTTTGTTCACGTTTGTTTTTTGTATTATTTAAATAAAAATATTTAATTGAATATTTTTCACATTGCTCACGAATCGATTGACATCACCAATGGAGTGTGTATTCTGTAAGCCGGATGAGAATGGCTTTGATTTGATTCGATAATGTAAAACTACGTCACCGTCTACTACTACAGCTTGTTTTATAGAACGTGAATAGAACAATTTGAATTACAGCTGTTATAACTAATATGCTCATTAATCTTAGTGTCAAATTGTCAACACACTCTGAAAAACTACGAACAATGTATCTATAGTATTTTTTTCAATTATTTCTTTTAATTTTTGTAAGATTTAACATTTTCTGAGATTTTGTTTTTCTCATCAAAAAAGCATCGTTATTATAATATCAAAAAAAAATTTTTTTCTTTTTTAACCAATTAAGAGATTGTATTTCATTTTTTCACCAATCAGAATAGAAAATGTTATTGAGCCAATCGAAATTGAGTACATTTTCAACTTCTGGTTTTTCTTTTACTTTCTATTCAAAATGACGAGCAAGCAGTTAGCGAGCGGTTGCTTCGATGCTCTGCTTCTTCAGAGTTTTTTTATTTTCCACGACTGCTCCATCCGATGAACGTTTAATATAAACAGGTTGAGTTACTTTTTTATTGTATAAAATTTAATAATTTCTAGTATAAATCAAGTTATCTTCGTTTGTTGTTCTTTAATTGTTGCTTTACTATTCGACATGTTCAATAATAAGGTGATCATTTTGTTTTAAGTTTTATTTATAAATTAGAATACAGTTAATAATTTACATAATGTTAAATTTTTACTTTGTCATTGTTGTACGAAAGGATATCTCGATAGTAAACAGACTTCGGGTAATAATGTCAATAGATTTCTTCAGGAAAAGCGAATCGAATATATAAAGAAGCGTGTTTGCTTGTACGAGATTATTCAGTTATTACATCTTTTCGAGATGTGAATTGTTTCCTCGGTCATTATGTTTAGTATTAATCACCGGGAAATAATTCATAGCTTGGAAAGATTTTTTACTTCTCTTTTTTTGCACATATCGTGTAAGTATACATTTATATATAATCTTAATTATATTAAAAAAATTATTTTTAAACTGTAGTTTTTTCCTGAATAGAGAGAATTTGCTTTGCACTTTCCTTTTTTAGGTATTAAATTTCATTGTTTGTGTTTTTTAACAACTGAAATACGGCATTGCATTTCTATTCTGTAATTAAAAGAAACGCAGTTCATTTACAAATTAACTGCAAGTAATTTAACAACCGTGCTGACAATGCAATTATTCACACTTATTTGCAAAACTATTTTGCCTTAAAACTGCAACTTACCCGACAATCGAGAATGATAAGCGTAATTCATCGAATAATAAGTAAACATGTAATTCTCAGAAATCTGTTTGAACTATGTTTGTATTTCGTTTTGAATATATGAAAATTCGATTTCCGTGAAAAATTGCCTAAAAATATGTTTCAACAGCTAACTGCAACGTTGAGGTATTGTACATTTTGCGTGACGCAAATTTCTGTTCAAAAATACAGGATATAGAAACGAATTAGACTAACATTGTATCATGGAAGTTATATTAAAAATCAAAATTTTTACAAAATAATGAATATGCAGATATTTAATATACATTTTTATTTATTTATATCAACAACAATAACAAATATACTGTAGTATGTTTGATTTTTAAGTTCGTGTTGCATATTCAATAAAAATAGTTAAAAATTCAATCTTTAAAACATGTACTAATTTGATGAAATTATTAAAGTTTGATTTTTAATGATAAATTAAATCATTTTATTTAATAATAAGAAATATTTACAAGGAATGTTGAATACAATAACTTTATTGTTTTTTTACTGTACTACTGCTTCTATAGTTCTGTTTGATTTTCTAATTTTTGTGAATTTAAATTCTTTCAAGAATTTCTCGTTTTACTTGTTTCCGGTTGACTGTCCTTTATTTTGTTTGTTTATCAATTGATCCCTTGTTGATCTTAGAGGCTTATTGAACCATATGTATTGCAGATTTATATGTTTCATTTGAAAATGTTTTACTTTTAGTGAAATAAACGAGTCGAGTAAAGATTTTGTAATTTTTAATAACATATTAAGTTTACATAATTGAAAATTATTTCTCTAATAATTACTTTTTTGATAAAATAACAAAGGAAATAAGAATGGTAGATTAATTTGTTTTGAAATGAAATGCAATTTCAATTTTATGGTATATAGTTTGACCAATTTTTTATGATATTTATGTTTCAAGTTATTATTTTTTTTTGTTCAGATTTCGTTGCAGTGAGAAAATGGAGAGCGTGAAATTTTCTAAAGGAGAAATGTTTTACGTAACTGAAGGTTTTGAAATGAATATCCGAGAGGACGGAAGAAGGTTTATAACATTAATTTGAAAAAGAACTGTGAATTTTAATTTTAATTTCTGTTCAGCAGAGATTGCTTTCGTCCTGTGCTCATCCGCACTAATGTAAATGAAAGTGCAAATGGCTCAGCACTCGTTCAAATTGGTGAAATGAGCGTTACCGCTTCGGTATGGCTTGACTTTGGAACACCGTTGGAAACTGCTCCCGACCAAGGGTTCATTGAATTTAAATCTCGATTTTTCATTTCTGATGAAACTGAAGAAGAAATATCCAGTAAGAAAATGCCGAAAATGAAAATATTTTTTAATTTTTTTGCTTTACACTTTACAGTGATATAGTTAATATAATATAATATAATATAAGTTAATATATAATAGTTTTTATAAGTCTTTTTTAAAAGTTTTTATAATTATACAATCTAAATAGGTTCATTTTTCTTACGTACGTATATTACGTTACTATTTGAAAAATTGTAATTATTTTGGAAGAACATATATGTATGCTGTGTTGTTTGTTGTTGATGTGTTGTCGTTTTTAGATGATGTCAAAGAAGCTGAAAATATTAGTCGTATTTTTAAACAAGCTTACTACAGTCAGTCAGCATTTGATCGAAAACAACTGTGCTTAGTGGCTGGCCATTTGTGTTGGAATTTAAAAGTTGACTTGTCCATTATGGGAAAAGGTGGAAATTTATTTGACGTCGCTTCAATTGCAGTGAAGATGGCTCTGCACAATACTGTCATTCCTCAGGTAGAAGCTTCGTGTCCGAAAAATGATACTCGAACAATCAATATTGAAAATGACATTAACAAAGGCTATAGTTTAAATATTTCGAATGTTCCAATGTTGGTTACAATTGGAATTTGCGGAACGATGCACATCATTGACATGAAGTAGGCTGTAGATGTGCTTTTTGTTTCTCATTACTTTGTATTATTTAAATTTATACACATCAATCGATTAAATGTATCCTTTTTATTTCTAGTCAGAAAGAATCAGAATGCATGAACAAAATCATGGTGATCGGTATTAGTGGTGATGAATTAGAATATGCCCGGGTTACGTATATTGGCAGTTTGAAACGTGGTGCATTGATGAATAGCTCATTTTTGAAAGTGATAGCTACGGCTGTTCACACTGGTGCACATATAAATAGCATTATCGAGTCAATTCGAGTTAAGAAAAAATTTGAAGAAAATTTTGAATTCTTGGATATTATCAAACAGATTAATTATGAAGAAGCAGCAGAAGATGATTTGCTTGAATGTTAATTAAATTTTTCTTCTGAAGTGCATCAAGAGACAAGTGTTCATTTATCACTGTTAGCTTGTATTTTTGAGGAAAACTTTTGGGGTACTTTCTGTTGAAAGAAACAAAAAATTGTTTGCATTTATTATTCAAATCAAACTGAATTGCAACTGAAATAAAAGTACATTGCAATAATACTATTTTAGATGTATTTTCGATTCAATATATTTCACACTATCAGCGTTAGGGATAACTTTTATAATATAATAATACAAAATTGCACAAAGTGAAATGTGATTTATTATCAGACATTGATCAACTATTGTTATTTTACGTTTTTCAATAATTTTGGTGAATCGTCAATTTGCAGCGAATTTACAACTTTTAGCATCTTCAGATCAATTTATCAATACAAGTAGTTTCAAATAAATATTATTCAAAGTTGAATTTATTCGCTTGTCTATACTGTATTTTTTGTTGAATTTTTTTAATAAAATTTTTTTCTAAAATATCAAAGCACAGTTCACGATTTGTTTAATTAAGTTTGGTATTTATTTATTTTCAGCTTAAAAATGTTCCCATTTCAATACCAATAACTGTTATATACCGTAACCTTTCTATTCAACTTGAAAATCTTTATACCGTAATTTTCACGTGATCTACACTGAGGAAGTGATAAGAGTCCCAATTTGGGTTTTCGTAGGTGAATCCATTTTTTCATCACTTCACAGCTATCAATATGTAGCTGTCGTGCAGTTTACCAGTTCTTTTTTTTAATTGCATAAAAATGAGAAACTTGTACATTGGCACTAATTTCAACGCTGACTTGTCGTTGCATTTTGTGTTTTTTGATGTTGTTGGTTACTGACGACATTGAACAATTTATTCAGCTTAGATTTGCGTTGCCGATCTCTGACACTTCTGAAATTGTAGAGACTGTCACGTGGTAAATATTGGCAATTTTTGAGATTATATCTTTCAATTGGAAACCAGTGAAGAAGAAAATTAGAATTGAGCAATAAAAAAAAACAAAGAATGTAACAGCAGAATATTGGCGTAAAATTGTTTTTTCTTCTTTATTTTTTCACAATCATAATGCTGTTGTAAGATTTGAGTGGTATTTTTCTTCTGAATAGCTTGTTCGTTAATTTTTATTTTCTTGTGCAGCGATTGAAGAAAAATAGCAAGTTATTTTTCAGATGAGCGAAACTTTTACAGAATATCTAGAGTGAGAAAAGTGAATTGTTCAAAGTGTTGTTGCTGTTGAAATGATTGGAAATTGGTGAGTGATTTTTTTCACCTGAAGCAGATTAACTTGACAATAGTAAGATGGAAGTGTGTTCAAATAATGATGCAGAAGCAAGTTGTGTGACAGCATCTTTTTATCGTCGATGTTGGTGTCAAAAAATGAACAAAGTGCAATTTAAAGTTTGTTCGAATCAGAGCGATTGTACTGTATGGTGATTTAAGCAAAAAATATATTCACTTTACAACATACTGTTCGTCGGTCAATTGAAAATTGCCTGTAGTGATGGAAGAGGTTGGAGGTGTTTTGAAGCAAAAAAAAAAATATTTTAAATTATTTTAAAAAATATTTTGCAGCATATCCGCGTTTTCTGCTGTTGCGGGGTTTGCATTGATGCGCAGTTTGATGATTGATTTTCAGTTCTTTTAGCCGATATAGCCGTTTTCTTGACCACTGCTCAGTATTGAAATCGTCTAAATGACCATCGCAAACAAAAGACGGAAAATGAACGAGAGCGGAAATGTGAAGCATAAATTGGAGGTAACGCCTTGTATATTCTTTCGGGATTCGGAGGCTATCGTGTTTTGAGTTTTACTTTTTCCTTTTTATTGAACAGCTTTATTGATCGACTTTTTCACAGCTCGAAACATAGCAGTGTGTGTGTGTGTGTTTCAGAGCAACAAATTTGGCGTTCTGTTTAAGCGATAAATAAGCTCACATTACGACACTTTTGTTCTGATGCGTTGATGTTTTATGATGCTGTATTTTATATTACGTAATGTTTTTCTTTTTTTTTGAAAATGCTGCTCTTGGTTGGATTTTTATTTCCCAGTTGAATTTCAAATTTCAGCAATAGAAGTTGCTTTATATAGATAGATAGACACACACACACACACACACACACACAAAATGGGCATTTGGATTGAGGCAGTTTCGATTTCAAAATGAAAAGCAGATCAATGAAACAATTTTTATTATAATACTTTGGCTCAGAGAAAATTAGCACTTTTATGTATGTATTATAGTAGAATTCTTTACTTGACAAATTGAAAGAATGTTGTTCATTCTCTTCTTCTTCTTCTTCATCACGTTTTTCTCTTTTGTTATTTGCAGAACAAAAGGCCAAGCACAGTTTGTGCAAAAAAGCTCTTGTATGTGTTTGTGTGCTTAAGTTGTAACATTTTCAAATTTGACAATTTGCAACAAACAAAATATTAATTTGAAAACAAAAATATTCAAATTCTTTTTTTCCATTGAAGAAAATCCAAAAAAATTTATTCATCATTTGCATAATAATTTTTTCCGCATTGTATTATGATTTTTATTTGCAAAAAAAAAATTTGAGATTATTTTTCCTATTTACATGCCAGAATTTTATAATTTTCGTCATTGAAAATATTGTGAAAAGATTCCATTTTATTATTTTTCCAATACTACAACAGACTAAAAATATTATTCAAAGTGAACAAATTCAGTTGATTTGATTATTGGTACTTTTTTTTTTAAAAAAAATATGATTTTTTGGTTGATGTTGCACAGAAGTGATAATTTCAATTTTTTGAATAATTAAAATGAAAATAAACATAATTTTATTATGATTTCTCAAAAAAATGTGTTGCAAAAATATCAATCAGCTGATTTGTTTTTTTCAATATTTTGGTTATTTGCACAGCTGATAAGCAGCCAGTCAATCAGCTGGTTGTCATCTGTTGTCTATATTTTGAATTTGTTTTATTTAAAAAAAAGGGTTTATTTAATTCATTTCAATCACAAAACGCAATATTGATAATTAATAAATCGATAGGTAATTAATTTTAGAATGGAATTTAACTGACAAATTAATATGCATATGCTTGAAAGTTTTTGTTTTTTCTGAAAAATGGGAATAATATAAGTATTGTAGTAGTTTGTGAGAATATTTGAATGAAGTTTGCTTTCATTGGAGAAAATTGCCAAGTATTGATGAGATGTGTGTATATGTAAATGTAGGGTTTGTATGTTTGTTTGTTTTTTTTGATGCACGTTGTCGTCCTTGGAAGAATGAACAGCTGCTTTTAATGTGATGCTTAAAAATAGTAGTGTATAGTGGGTCGGCTTTTGGCCTTTGGACGAAGGACAGAAATAGATGGTAGGCGCGTGTTTGGGGCTGGCATGGATGGAACTGGTTTAACAGTTGTGTGTGCCATTATGCTTTTGGTCAAAGCATTGTTCGTCATTGTTCTTTGTTATCTTGATGTTGGCCTTGAGGATTCTGCTGTTGTCTCTTCAACTTCTGACTTGTTGTCCACAATTTGGTCAGACCTATATCTATGCACATGTATATGTATTGACCGTTAGTCGTTTCCGCTCACCTATGCAAAGTATTGTATTCAACAACAACAACAACAGAACACTGCAACTTATGTATATGTATATGCAAAAGATTGGTCATAATATCAATTAGGATAAAGTGTAATACCAAAATATATTGTTGTACTGGTGTAAAATTACAGATCTGTGTGGAAATTGTTCTTCTCTATATCCATCAGTTGGTGATTGATTTTTCTTTTATTTTTGCTGCTAACGACAGACAACTGACGCCGTTCAGTCGATCGGTCGATCGGTCAGTTGGTTCTTGTTCAATTGTTGACCTAGTTGCAAAGTGGATATTAGCTAGCTAACTAAAAATAATAGAAAAAAAAAATATATATGTATGTGCAATCCAACGTTGGCAGTCATTATATGAAGAGTTATTACTTCTTCTGCTGTGTGTTGTGTTGTGTTGTGTTGTGCTGTGACTACGTTTGTGAATTTTAATATTTTCCAACAAAAGAAAGAAAAGGCATATTAATAAATAAAAAGTAGCGACAAAGAGAGAGAGAGTGGAAGATGAATGTGACGGAGGCCCACATCTGGAACCAATATGACTGGCGTGATATAGCCGCCTGGCTTGGTCGCGTCACTGACAAGATGGTGCGCATCTGTTCTGGCGGCAGGCAGGGTATCTACAGAGTGCGTGCTTTTTCTATTCTTTTTATTTATATTTTTATTTTTGCATCTTTGCCTCACTTTTTCATTGGAGCTTTTCAGTTTGTGTTGTTTGTTGAGCAAAATAGCTTTTAGATTAGCAAGTGATTTTCATTATTATTTTTTTTTTCACAAATATACCAGCAACTTTTGCATATTTACTGTTTGGAAGATTAATTAAAAAAAAAACTTCTCTCCAAATATTTACAACTTTTACAAACTTTGTGGTATCTGCTTCTTTGTACCACTGCTTGTTGTTGTTCGACATGTCGTTAGGTCGTTTGCCTCAGTTTATCGATTGTTACATGGTAGCAGAACGTCAGGTTAGTCGTTTATGTTATCATTAGTATCAATGAACTTCCATTTTGCATACATTACTGTTGATCAGTATAGATCAATGGAGAGAAATGGGAATTTTTTTTTATTTTAATTTTTAATGAATACTATATATAAATGTATATATGTATGTATAATACTCAGGAGAGAGGAATGTTCTTATTGAAAGTTGAAAAAAGTAAAAAAAAAATTTTTTTTAATTGAACCCTCAGAGAAATTTCTTCATTTCATCATCATCAATTCAACCAGGGAAAGTAATCTGTGAAATTGATTTTTTTTTGATAATTTTTTTTCTTTACACTTCCATGGTAATTTATTTGGTTTAATTGAATTTCGAAAAGGGGCAAGCAAGCAAAGCAAACGCACACGCACTTTCACGCCAATGAACATTTATTATTATTATATTTTTTTGAATTGTTTTGTGTTAATTTATTAATAAGAAAAAAATAATTTTATTTGTTTAATTAAAAATTTTTTTTTTTTGGTTGAGAGTTTTTTGCCCCTCTTTGCAAGAGGCTATAATAATAGAAAAATGTTGCATACTTTTCAACTTTTTTTTTACACAGATGTTAATTCTTCTATTTCAGCCAGATTTTGCTTTTGTTTTAAATTTTGTTAATTTTATTTTATGCAAAAGATTTTCATATTGGTAATCATTTTGTTGTTTGTTGATTGGGCTTTTTCTATTTGAATCTTGTGAATTGATGCTTTGCAAAATTTTAATAATTGCTTATTGTTGTTGCATGTGTTTCACACAGTTTGTGTTTCTGAAAAGGTTTTTTTGTTCAAGTTGGAAGTATGAAGCAAAACAAAAATGATGAAATAACAATTACACACTTGTATGAATTGTAATATAAATTTTAATTACTGGACAATAGGTAAAACTTCTGCTAACAATAATAATAATAATAATGAAAAGGGTAAAAGCAATTTTGAAAAATATAATTCTTTTTTTATTTCTTTTAAATACAGTAGAATCCCGTTAGTACGTTCCCGCTTAGCACGTTTTCCCGCTTTGTACGCTGGTTTTCTGAAGTCCCGATTCCATTTATATAACATGTACGTAATAAGTACCCCGTTATTACGCTCGGCAATCCCGCTTAGTACGTTCAGATTTGTAATGGTGATTGGACTTTGATGACGTAATTGCTGCACTGATTGTCACACACTATGACAATTGGAACGAATGATTTTACTGTATACAACAAAGCCATCGCACGTGACAAACACAAATTCGTACTGAGCATGATTAAGCGTGGGAGAATGCCTCCAGGCCACTGTCGCCTTACGTTTGTTGTTGTTTGTGCTAGGTGGCGCTGGCGGTATGCGTAGTATAATTGGTTGTTTGTGAGTAAAAACGAGGTAAGCTGCATGTGAAAATTTGCCGTTATTATCTGGCGACAGGGCTTTCAAAATGGAGAAAAAAGAACCGCGCCAAATTACGACTGCTCAGAAACTTCAGATCATTCAAACAAACGGTTGATGAAAACCCTAACATCGACATTGCACGAATGATGAAAATCCCTTCATCAACGTTGAACAGGATTCTTGCGAAGTGGAAGACTTTAGAATCTGCTTGCAATGATGAAAATTTAAGCAACCGCAAGCAAATTCAGGGTGGAAAATTTCCAGAACTACTACTGATAACTTTTTCACTAAGACAAATTGAATGAAACTACTGCATGCAATGTATGAATGGATTCCAATGACTCGATTATGTTTCCCGCTTACTACGTTTTCCCGCTTAGTACGTCCGTTTTTTCGGGTCCCCAGATGAACGTACTAACGGGATTTTACTGTATGTGAAAATTATTCATGCATTAAAAAATTGCACCCGTATTATATATACGTATATAATATTCAATTCAATTCTATTCTGCATGGGAAGTTTTGAAATTTGTCACATTCCATATACTTTTTTAAAATATGGAAGAAGTGATTTTAAAAAAATGAAAAAATTTGAAAACGCTTGCATATCGGTGTAATAACGAAAGATGATTTACTTGATTGGTCTTCTGTTTTCTTTGCATTTTAATTGCTTTCAATCAATTGGAAAAAAACAAATACTTTTTGTCGGCATTAGTGTTCAATTGACAACAGTAGTCGTCAATTATAATATGAAAATCTGTTGAAAAGCTTTTTCATTTTTTCATTGGCTTTATTCAATTCTGCTTTCTCAAATATTTTATTACGGATTTTCTTCAATTTTTTTAAAAGCACTCATTTATTGTTGTTCAAGAGAAGATTTTTGTTATTAATTTTTATTTTACATTAATTTAAGATTAATTTGCATTCGTCTGCTCCGTTAAATGAAGAAGGTTTGGTAAATCGCAAACTTCCAGAAGAACTAATACTCAGGTCAGTTATTCTGTTTTTTGATTGGTTAAAAAAAATTTACAGTAATTTGTTTCATTTCAGGATCTTTTCCTATTTGGATATTGTTAGCTTGTGTCGATGTGCTCAAGTGTGTCGTACGTGGAACATTTTAGCTTTGGATGGAAGCAATTGGCAGAATGTTGATTTATTTCAGTTTCAAAAAGATATTAAGGTAACGAATGAGTGAAAAAAAATAATTCAAAGAATTTTCAAGTTCATTATTTTAAGTTGATTTTAAAATTTATATATATATTTTTTTTTCACTTTTGATGTTAAGAAAATGTATGATTGTGTTAAAAAAAAATACATGTAATAATTTTTAAAAAGATATGTATAAACGCAGTTGCATGAAGAAATTAGTGAAGCGAGTCAAAAGAGCCACGTAACTTCCTTTTTCGTTTGAGGCGGAAGTTGGTTCAACATTGAATTGAAATTTTTATTTAAATTTGCGTTTTTATTCGTTATTGAAGTGAGGGGATGTTTATTGTTTAAATGAAATTAATTTTCCACTTACATCTCTTCGAAACACACTAACTGCGCTTATGAAATAATTCATTTCAGCATCTATTAATTATACTGTAGACGTGGTCGAAGAAAAATTGCTCGTCAAAACAATAAATCAAACCATAAATTTGTTCTTCTCAGTTACTCTCTTTACATTTACATAAATAAATCATTTAATTTTTTTGTTTACTCGGATTAAAAAAAAACAGTAATAAAGTTGTTAATTTTAATTTTGTGACAGTCAAACAAATAGCTGTTTTAGCTGATTGTACACTTGGAAAGGATGTTTCTAATAACAAATGAATATAGTGTTCTGTTTTTTTTTCTATTTTATTGTATTTTTTATCCGAAGTAATCCTTGCAAATCAAATCACTGTTCATGATTGTAAAAAGTTGCACAGTGAACAAAAGAATAAAAAATAATTATTGAAACAGTGTTCATTAAGATGGTTGAAAATGAGGTACTCCGTTTCACCCGCTCCCATTTTTCCCACTCCACCTCCTTTGTTTGATTGGTTGTTCGCTCATAGCTTGTACGGCGTTTGATTGGTAATTGGCGACTGACTTATGCTATTTTATTACTTATATTAGCATGGTTGCTCTTATACTTTTATTGACTCAGTTTTGATCAGTAATTCCACCTCAGAAATAAATAAATCAATTAAATCAATAAATAATCAGCAAACAGCCAATCAGGAAAATAAGGTCAAATTTTAGCGGGAGAAAAATTATCCGGATGGGAGAAGCTAAAATTGTTTGAACATTTATGAAAGTGAGATTGAAAAACCGTTGCGCCGTTTGACCATGAATGTTGAAAAAATAATTTTTGACATTTTCAGAAGGCTGAATTTTTTTTAATTATTTTTTTCTTTTTTTTTTTTGTTCTCAGGCATCCGTTGTTGAAAATTTGGCCAAGCGTTGCGGCGGCTTTTTGAAAAAGCTCAGCCTTCGAGGCTGTGAAAGTGTTCAAGATGGAGCATTGGAGTAAATTTTTATTTATAATTTAATATTTTTCTATTTATGTCTTCTTTGATAACAAAAAAAAACGTTTTAAATCTTAATTTTAAAATCCTTACAGCACATTTGCACGAAAGTGCAATTTTATTGAAGAATTGAATCTTGAAAAATGCAAACGCTTGAGCGACAGGTGAATATGTTTTTTCCATTTTACCTAAAATAATTATTTGAAAACAATTATGCAAATGATGCCTATGATTTATTTCTTCTTAGTACATGCGAAAGTTTGGGTTTGCATTGCAAACGGTTGAGGGTGTTGAATTTGGATTGTATTTCTGGAATCACTGAACGAGGTTTAAAATTTATCAGGTTAATTTAAAAAAAAATAATTTTCTCTATTTTTATATTTGAATTTTTGTTGTTTGCTTTGATTTTTCAGTGATGGATGCCCAAATCTGGAATGGTTGAATATCTCTTGGTGCAATCACATTTCGGACGAAGGCTTGGAGGCTATTGCTAAGGGCAGCAAAAGAATGAAAGCGCTCATTTGCAAAGGCTGTACAGGGGTGAATGTTTATTTATTTATTTATTTATTGCTTGTTTTTTTAACTTTCAATTTTGAATTATTTGATTCTAATCTGTACTAAATTTTCTTCAGCTGACGGACGAAGGCTTAAGACATGTTGGTGAACATTGTCATGATTTACGGGTTCTCAACTTGCAAAGTTGTTCGGTATTGCTTATTTTTTGTACAACAATAATAGATTGAAATCTAAGATATTAACTAACTTTCATACCCTTTTTTATTATAATTTACTTTTGAATTAAATTGATTCTGTATGTCATTTATATTTATTAATAAATTGTATGTACTACATATAGATGACAGCAATTTACATTTTGAAATTATGATTATCTCTAATTTTTGAAAATAATGCCATTTGTGTCTTTTTTCCATTTCAGCATATCACTGACCAAGGAATCAGTTACATAGCAAACGGTTGCCATCGGCTGGATTATCTTTGTTTATCCATGTGTTCTAGAATCACAGATCGAGCTCTGCAGTCTTTGTCTCTTGGATGCCAACTGCTTAAGTGATTAAGAATTTGATTTGAATTTTAAAAAATCCTTCTCAACTTTACTTAATAATGCTTTCAGAGATTTGGAAGTGTCCGGATGTTCATTGTTAACGGACAGTGGTTTCCATGCTTTGGCTAAAGTAAGTGAGACGGGAATTTAACAGTAACTTTTTGCTACAGCTTGCTCTGGTTTGGTTTAATAAAGTAGCAGCAAGTTTTACTTTTAATAAGTTATTTCTTTTTTCTTTCCTTTTCAGAATTGTCACGATCTTGAACGAATGGATTTGGAAGACTGTTCTTTGGTATGTTTATATGCCCCTTTGTTAGTGTGATAGCAGTTTTTGATATTGTTTTTGTTCTATAAGAAAATATTATTGCGTTGACGTATAATTATATATATATATATATATAATATATATATATATATACATATTATTTGTATATTTATTATTATTTGTAGATAACTGATCAAACAGCATCTCATTTGGCGACAGGTTGCCGTAATTTAATTGAGCTGGTGAGAAAGTTTGAATATTAATAGGGGGGGGGAGGGGAAAAGCGGAGTAAGACAGTAAAATAAATATATTTTTCTTTTACTTTTTTTAAGAGTTTGTCGCACTGCGAATTGATAACAGATGAAGGAATTCGGTCTCTGGCTCAGGGTCTTAGTGCACAAGAGAAGCTGAATGTGCTTGAATTGGACAACTGTCCGTTGATAACTGACCAGGCATTGGAAAGCTTACAAGAATGTCGCACACTGAAACGCATTGAACTGTACGACTGTCAACAAGTTACGCGAAGTGGAATCCGCAGATTTAAGGTAAAATTTCCGTTTTTTTGTACTAATTAACATTATTGTTCTGTGTTATGCTGTAACTTTTAAAAAGCATAATCAGGCATATTTGGTGTTTTATGATTATTGCTTTAGCAAAATTTACCAACAGTCATGGTTCACGCTTACTTCGCTCCTGCAACTCCTCCTGTTCACCAGCGTCGTAATCAGCACCGTTATTGCCGTTGTTGCGTGATTATTTGAGTTTTTTTTTGCAAGTTCATTTTCGTTTAGCAACATTTATTAGTTGATGAAAGTTATCTGAATTTTTAATGATTTAATGCAGAAGTGCATTCGTGTAGAGTTGCAGCCCTCTCATTAAGCTGACAATCAGAAATCAGATATAGATGTCAAGAAACTGGCTTTCTTTGTCTTCTGTTTGCGCCAGTTTACACAAACAATGTTTAGTGTAATTTTCTTACGCAGCTTTTCACCTCAGTTCATTTTACATGCAACAAGTCATGCTATAAAGCCCTTGTATATTAACTGTCAATCATTTACAACTCTGAAAGACGCACATATTTGTTTTTTATACACATGTATTGCATGTATTGAAAAGCTTTATTGTGATATATGGCTTCTTGTTTTTTTTTAAATATTTTCTGTTATTACATTCAAGATTTCTTTAAAATTAAATAATGTTGTTATGTTGCTGTTTTGTTGTTGTTCTGTCCGCATTATTATCAAGATGTTTGCAATCTTATGATTTACTGTTGGTAAAATGAATAGTATTGTTACAACAAATAAGCATGTGAATGAAATCATTCAGTTAAATGTTTGCATAAATGGTGTATAATAATGATATTAAAAAATTTTTTTAATCATTGCAATCTTCCGCTGCCATGTATGCCATTTATTTAATTTATAAGTGACTTCAAAATTTTATTGTGAAACATTGCAAAGCACAAAAACATCATACCAAATACAGAAAAAATATGAATAATAGATAGTTAAGCAGTTAACGTATCAATCAATTCTTCAATCTTGTCGCATCAATTCTTCTGACGTTTCTGTTTTTAACCTGCTTTGTGAGGTACTTCGTCATACACCATGATCATTTCATATCATAACGTGTAGGTGCTGAATGTATTAACAAGCAACCCCAGTCTGATGGTCACCTGCTGAGCCGTAGATGAGATGGACAGGCAGATGTATTCCCATTCGTACATTATTCAATATGACGTGACAGCTGTGATTTGGGGCATAGTGCTCTTATAGACTAACAAAATACGCGTGATGTTCTTATCCCAGTCACTTCGTCTTTCGAAATCTGCTGTACTGCTGCATCTGCTTTATGCCTCCAGGCGTTGTCAATCCATCGTACATTAGTGTCTAAGTGGCTGTGAAATGTACGGTTTGTTTGGGTCACCACCGCATCGACCTGAAAACAAACAGCGCAGACAACACACAGCTCTACCAGGAAGACTTTCCATCAGATTAGCTTATGATGAGCTTCATTGTGAAAAATTGTTCTGTTCAAAAGAATTGCGTTGATATCGCCATTTCCTGTCTAGAAACAGGGCAGCTTTATTCCTTTTTTCCAAAAGGAATTGCAGAATACCAACCAGCATGGCATAGGCGCATCTATCTGAGCCTATGATGTCTTCTGCCTGGGGCAACTCTCACAAATGTGACACTAGTCTTCTATTGTTGCATTGTCATAATTTCTTTTGTACATAAAACGCATGGTGCAGCAACTTGCACTTTCCAACAAATTTTTTGGCGGCTCTGAATTGGGATCCTCCTCATCTACAAGGAGAGAAAGCAATAATGTTTAGGCCGATTTATTGAAAATTACGCTTAAAGTTATGCAAAATGTAATATAAATATTTTGGTCAATGATGCCTCTGATATTACAACCATTCACAAGTAGGAATTATTATATACTAAAATATTAGAAATCATCAACTAATGATATACTGACTGATGTAGGCAAGTAAAAAACATTTACTTGAGACTGGATCACACTAAAATTACATTTAACCAATAAAAAAAAATAAAACCAATTTAAATCTAAGTCTAAGAAAACGCAGGAGGAGAACTTCACCTAACAGTAGTATCCCATTTTTATATTCATAATTTATCAAATTGCCATTTTTGTTGTTTTCTTTACGGTTGAACTAATAAAAACGACGAACTGTTACCAAGATAAACTACAATCAATCATATACTTTCTATCAAGCTCATTTAGAAATGGATTGCTTTTTATACACAAAAAGCCACTCTCCAAGTCAGGTACCAATTTGACCGTATATCGTATAAAAATATAACCAATATCGTAACATTATTGGCGAGGTTTAATGGAAACGATAATCCTTAAATATGATATTTGCATGAAGAACGTTTTGTCCTCTGAAACTACATCATGTGATATTTACTCATGTTTTTAAGCTATTTTGCTTTTATTATTTATACTATTAATAATTAATGCTGATGCATTCATTTCTTGATTCTTAATTATAATTAAAATTTATTATTTGTGTTCTCTTTATTTTAGTCTTTTTAGTATTTCACGCTGTTTTGGTAAATACTTTCTATTATCGTGAATTTTGGCTTTAAAAATTGATATTGAATTTTTCATAGGCTGTTTTCACTTTGCCTTCTCAGTTTTTGTAATAAAAGAAAAATTGTGAAGAACTTCTATGGAATTTCTTAAAGCAAATAGAAATATATGATGCATAATTTTGAGTTGATTACTAAAGTTAACATAAATTTTGTACTGTAAATAATAACATCTTTTAAATAATTTTTTCATTTTGTCTGTATTTACAAAGTTTGTTTGTTATTTTGTGATGATAAATTAATCTGTGGCTTAACTTTTCGTTCAAGATGAGAATTTACACCATTTAGTATTGATAAAAAGTGTAATGTAAGAAATAAAGGCAAGAAGTTTATATTACTTATTAAAATAAAAAGCTTTTTATATATTTCCTGCATGTCAGTTTAAATGAAATTATAAAATTCCAATATATAGTTTTAGAATAAAATAGGCATTGTAATTGAATGATTTACTGAATTCTTATGCTGATGTTGTTAGAATGCTAATCGCATAGTTTTCATCAAAGCATTTTAAAAAAGTGCATGGCATTATTCAACTGTTGATTATACAGCTTGTGATGATATTTTACATAAAGTCACATGTTCGAATAAATGATGCATGATGACACCATATCAAAATTTTGCAACATCACCCTTTCATAATTTAGATTTTGCAAATGCACTTAATATATTATACGCAAAAATTGCTTCGACATGAGTTTAAACGTAAGATCAACGGTATGGGCTTGTTAAGTTAGGCAATTACATCAAATTATTTTTTTCTGTTTTTACTTTAGGCAATGATGACTCAATAGGGATCAAAAGATTAACCTGTATTTGTCAAATTTGGGGGGTTTATCAGGTTAGTTAAAATTGTTGTTAATTATCAAAGAAACTGTTTTATAATATTTCTCATAGAACAAATGATGTCAATTTTTTATGTTGCATGTGTGCTGAAATTGTTTTAATGTATTGTATATTGACTGTTCATAATGCTAATTGTATAATATTGAGAATTGATGAAGTAAAAAATGTCTACTAGGTTGTTCTCTATTTGATGACATACTATGATAAGGCCTTGTTATGACGGTTCAGTTTTGTGATTTTTGTTAGATATGAGTTTCTTTCTTTGTTTTCTTATGCATTGTTTGAAAATACAGTTTTGCTTGAAACGAAAAATATCTGATTCAATTATGTAGGTTAATCCTCATTGAATGCAATGCGGCCAGTATGCCATGTTATATAAACTTGTTTTTTCAACGGCTAACCATTTTCCAATTTTCAGACACGACGAAATCTTCTGCTTGTTAGCTGCTGTTGCTTCTGTGAGGGTTGCTATTGATGACTATCCGTAGATTAAGTGCCATCTTTTAGTCTTGATTATTGAACAGCGTGATTAAGCGTGTGATAAAATTTTTTTACATTTGCTTGCTAATTTTAATGTTGTATTTTCTGCAGCTTTTATCTTTCCTATAACAGAACCATATCCAAACCGTGAAAGAATGGTTCTTCCTATAAAAGAGCCACATCCAAACCGTGAAAGCAATAACGGCAACGTGACGTACATGACTCCAGCAGACTTGCAGCAAGCTTATGATAATGTCTTGGAAACTGCTGTTTCAGTATTTAATAATTTGATATAATTCCATTTTAAAGTGTCTGATTACAATATTTGCAGGAATCGTTGCGTCGTAAGGAAATACTTTCGAGAAATCCAAGAGAAAGTGGGTCTGGAAGTACAGAAATGTTAGCACCATCATTGCAGCAGCAACAGCATGATCAACAGCAGCAGCAGCTAGGGCCAATTATTCATATGTATAAATTAAACCAGCATGAATAACAGATCACCAATTTATTTTCTGATTTACAGACCATTGCCGTATTGTGTCATGTGCAGTCCATTTCAAAGCGAGTCGTCTTTGCAATACCAGCACCTGCAGCTGCCAGAAATTTATCAAGCAAACAGAGGAACCAGTGAATTGTTGCCTCAATCAACGTGCAGCAATGGCGGATGGCAAAGTCACGAATACGTTCTGCCGCCTTTTGAATGGTTTTTGCCTCCTGCAAAAGTTGAATTGGGCTTCCTATCATCGGTAAATTATGTTACTCAGCATTTTGTTTTTTAATGATCTGTCTGTTTGCTTAAGAGTTCCACGTGTGAACAGAATGTAACATCCGAAATCGTACCCACAGGACAGGAAACGCACTTTGCTCCTATTGTGTCTTCTAGTTCAGAAGATATGCAGTCTGCTGATGAATTTACATCAGAAAACGGAAGTTTATCATCAACTGCTGCTGAAGTGCAGCAATTTTTATTTCGTGATGATTTGTCATCAGAGGATTCAGAGACGACTTCAGTCAGTTTTCAGGCGAGCTGTGAAATAACGAAAGTAGACAAAGCATGTCAGACGGACGATTGGCTATATTTTCCTCCTGTTTCCTCTGATCGGTCATCACCATACGTTTCGTCTGAAGGAGTGTTGCTGCCAGAATTATTTGAAGATGATGAAAGTTCTATGCCGGTCTCTGCCTTCGAACTTTATCGAAGACAGAGGGAACGCGATGGATTTTCGCCGGCTCCTGCATAATTTATATTTTTGATATTTGTTCGTTTTAGATTTCAGTAGTTGTTGTTATTGCCCATCATATTTTATTTCAATAAGCATAAAAATCAATATATACATTTCTTAGTGTGTGTGTAAATATGGAATGAGGTTAACAGCGGTGTGCGCTACAGTGCACTTGCGCTGATAACTTCAGTAATACGCCAAATTTGTGTGACGATGATTTCGAGCTCTTCTTGCGTTTGATACAATCAGATTACGGCGTTGCACTTGTTATAGTAAAAGAAAGAGAATACAGTAAACATCATGCTGTTGTTGTTAGTAGAGAATGGAGTTAAACTTTTTTTTCTGCTGTTTTTTCAATAAAAATTGAATTGAAGTTAACTGGTAAATGCAATGCAGCGCATAGTTTCGATTGTGCTTATGAAAGAAATTATTGCGCTGAGATCCTCATTTCTTGTGCTTGTTATATAGTTGCGCTAATTTATACTTTTCATCATGTTTTTTATCTTTCAATAAAGCTTGCATCAACTGAATTGGTTATTTGGTTTACATTTTAGCAGTTGCTCTTCTGAACAAATATGCGGCGCTTGCATTGCAGTCTGTTTTGAACAGCCCTCTACAAATATATATAAAATAAAAAGCTTAATCTGCATAACATCAAATTTTTTTTTATTAACTTAACACTTTTATCATACTTCTAAATATTCTTTAAAATTTGAAGTGAAAAGTTTATTTCATGCAGCTTTCATTTTTTACTATTAAATTTGCCATTTCATATATTAAAGTAATAAACACATTTTTATTTAGTAATCTAAGTTTATAATTATTTTTATTACCATGCCATATATGAGCTACATCAATCATGCAATGCTATGTAAATTATGTTATTGCATTATATAAATAGCCTCAGACAATTTCATAAATGACTTTATTTCTAATAATAATTATGCAAAATTAAGTCTTTTTTCTTTTAATAATATTAGGATTTCTCTTTTGTAAATATTTATGCTTGCTATTAATAATTATAGTTACAGATGATAATATATAATTGAAGTTAATAATAAATTTTAAATATATTATGTAATTTTACACTTGTTGATTCTAAAATAATATTCTCAAAATTCCTTTATTTATTAAACAGCATTCAGATTTTAATAATAATAAGCCACTTCTCATTATATCTGCTTTTAGGTCATGACAGAAATGCAAGCTAAAATTACACATTTGATCTCATTCAAATTTGGTGTTTTCTCAAGATTGATTGTTTGTAAATTCAAGAAATTGCAAAACTGATTTGATTCTTTTCTGCTTTATTCAGAATGGACAATGATCCATCACCATTGTTAATATTTTTTAATGAAAGAAGTTCTGTCTGGGACACTATCAGTCGTTTATTTCTATTGCTTCAACTTCATCTGCTTTTCAATGAAACCATACCCGGTCTATTTCGTTGTCTTCATGGATATGAAAATGCAACATATGAATATATCAGAGATTTGTTTTTGTCTGAAGATCGTACACCATATTATAAGTTTTGGTCAAATTACAGGAATGATGGAATAATATCATTACGCGTTATCTATTTCACAGGTATGCGTTTTCATTTTCTCTTTTCTTAATCTTTTTGTGAATCAAATATATAACTAACTATAAAACTAATGTACATTTAAAAATTATTTAATACATTATGCATGTATATGTTCGAGATGTCATTTTTGATGCACAACAAATTTGAATTTTAGCTAGTGATTACTAGCGCTGCACGTTTTTCTAAATATATTTGCAGCATAAATTTTTTAAAGGAATGAACATTTAAATACCATACAACATTGGAGATTTGAATTTTGAAATATACTAAGAAGAAAAAACCATAATTACAATGATAAAATATAATGACACATATTAAAATTTTATTGATGTAACTATTTATATCAAGCAGTACCTTATAATTAAAGCAAATTTAAAATCATTTTTTAGCTGCCTTTACGATGCTTTCACTGATCTTCTTTACGACGAAAGCTGTTGCAAATCTTTACACACTGATTATTCGACTAATATTTCTTTCCATAGCTTTGATCTTCTTTGTTTCAGTTGAAAAAATGCAATTAGATATACCCTTTTACCCCAGTATGTTTTCTTTTCATTTAAGTAACACATGGATATGCTTGGGCAGCTTAATTTTGTGCACCTTACTCTCAGCCGTGTTTATAAATTTGAGATTGCTGGCGAGTACTGTGATCCTCATTTTATTTTTGATTGGCATCATGGGGTTTAAAGTAGAAGGTGGCAATAATTTGCACACAGCACTGAAACTCTGGTCCACTGCATTGCTGATTTATGAAGGAAGACAAATTCAATATAAATGGTATTTTTTGGGTTATGGATTGATGGATGAGATGAGAAATTTGGCCGGTATTATTCAGCTGATGTACAACAATCCATTTTTATATTTAGCTTTATGGGAACGTTCTTGCTTGAGCAGCGCTCTCAAAGCTTTCTGCGCTTGCAATCTGTTCATTTCTTTACACCACCATCATCCACTGGATTACTTTTTGACAAGAAGTGCTGAAAGTGGGGTGTCAGTAGTTGCTAGCGCTTACGTACTCAGTCATTTCATTGTCAAAGTCTATTACACTCTGTGCAACATCATTGGCACAGAAATGCGCCAAAAAAATTGGACTTGCTTTTTTTTCTTTATGATTCTACTTACCGCTATACACAACAGAATATGTTTCATCAGCCCGTCAGAAAGAGTGCAACTGATCTACCTTTTCCTCAGCTGGATTTTCATAATTATTTGCCACTGTCTGCGCGCTCAAATCAGGCATGCTATTACAAGAGTACAAAACGGTGTTCAACCATGGTCCATATCATTGTTAATAATACCGATACTGCTTGTATTCAGCGGATTGTTGTTAATGTACTTTCAAAATGATGCATCAAAACTGATAAAGCTGCATTTCATTAGACGTTTCTTAGCAGCTCATCTAGTAATCAGATCATACATTTTAATTGCTGCACAGTTAATTGCGCCTGCTAATTTGTGGAATACAGATCACGTTTGTACAGTGCTAAATCGATGCTGTGATTTTATGTTTACACTTGCGTTGTTGTACATTACAACGCCATACAATTCTGATTCTCAAACTGACCTTTTCCGTTTGTCTGTCATCATGTTACAATGCTGGCAATGCATACCAACTTGGATGAGACCTCAGGTAGACCAATTCATCGGAAGATTACTTGTCAATTTGCGTTTGATGCGAATGAAAAATGCCGACGAAGCTACATTACTTCAGCTAGCTGACATATGTCCAATTTGCCACTGTGACTTAGATACAACGGCTGAGGTAAAGGTGACAAAATGTCGACATTATTTTCACAGAGATTGCTTATTTCCATGGTTACGCATCAGAGATGACTGTCCTGCATGCCGAGAAACTTATATTTAATTTTTATTTAAAATACTGAAAGAAACATCTTTTGTTCCTCCATTTATCTAATGTTGTGACCACAAAGTAATAATGATATTTCTGCTTTTTTCTTTTTTTATAATTATTTCATTTCATATCTATGTATTTTATATTTTTATATATTTACCATCATTATATAACAACTGCCCATTCATTATGCTGGCAGCAAGAACAAGATGCTGCCTATCCGCTGAACTCAGAGAACACACAGTAAAGTGATCAATAAGATGCTGCTATTGTAACGAAGTATTCTTTCCTCTTGATGATTTTGGAGAACTCAAGGCAGGTCCGGTGAACTGCATTCGACAACTGCCACAGTTCGAAAACATCGCTTTATAAATTTGGCTTGTTTTTGCGTTTTTCAACGCTAATGTTACTCCAAGCGCTCATTACTGCAGCAGAGTTAGGCATTGTCTAACAGTTGTCAGTTCGGTCTGCTTATATACATTTACTTCTGCTTATCCATTTTTAAACAAAATGAAAAACTCTAGCATAACTACGCAGTTTGAAACAAATAAACAGAAAAAAACATTAACATAAATTAGCTGAATCAACGTGAATTATCTGAAAGCTTGAGTGAACGCAGCTTGTTCTGCGTTGGCAAAGGTTGGAAAGCAGAGAGTGCATCATGACTTCCATCTATTCAGACCTACCGTAACAGCAAAATTACCATAGAAGATGTCGATGACGACGCCGCTGTAAAGCAAATTGTGAATAAATCAATCCAGTCGTGCATCTGGCATGCTTTGTCTACTTCTGTTACCTGAAAAATAGCCTGAAAACTATTCAGTCAGAATCCCCTGCAGTCAAATTATTATAAAATACAAAATACTGCCTTTCACCAACAGTTGAAGCTAAGCTTCCATTTCACGTAGCTAACTCTTCAACAAGGTCATCTATTCTAAATTATAAGGTGAAATCTGAACGAAGTAAGTTTCCAGGCATATGAGTTACTGATCTTAAATTGTGCTCACATTTATAACTCTTGAACAATGAGAATACAATTTATTAACATAAAATAATAAGCTACCTAACGTGATACGCGTGCTACCCGTTGATTGAGGCTTTATTATGTTTGTTTCGTGAATTTCTGAAGTTGCGGCTGTTTGCAATATGAAGATAAACAAAATGATTTTTTGCCCATCACGTTCTAATGTGCCCAGCATGAACACTGTTGCTCATATCAATGCGGAAAGTTTATAAATCAATCACTATACGATATACAAATGATGTTTACTGTATTCTCTTTCTTTTACTATAACAAGTGCAACGTAATCTGATTGTATCAAACGCAAGAAGAGCTCGAAATCATCGTCACACAAATTTGGCGTATTACTGAAGTTATCAACGCAAGTGCACTGTAGCGCACACCGCTGTTAACCTCATTCCATTTTTACACACACACTAAGAAATGTATATATATATATATATTGATTTTTATGCTTATTGAAATAAAATATGATGGGCAATAACAACAACTACTGAAATCTAAAATGAACAAATATCAAAAATATAAATTATGCAGAAGCCCGCGAAAATCCATCGCGTTCCCTCTGTCTTCGATAAAGTTCGAAGGCAGAGACCGGCATAGAACTTTCATCACCTTCAAATAATTCTGGCAGCAACACTCCTTCAGACGAAACGTATGGTGATGACCGATCAGAGGAAACAGGAGGAAAATATAGCCAATCGTCCGTCTGGCATGCTTTGTCTACTTTCGTTATTTCACAGCTCGCCTGAAAACTGACTGAAGTCGTCTTTGAATCCTCTGATGACAAATCATCACGAAATAAAAATTGCTGCACTTCAGCAGCAGTTGATGATAAACTTCCGTTTTCTGATGTAAATTCATCAGCAGACTGCATATCTTCTGAACTAGAAGACACAATAGGAGCAAAGTGCGTTTCCTGTCGTGTGGGTACGATTTCAGATGTTACATTCTGTTCACACGTGGAACTCTTAAGCAAACAGACAGATCATTAAAAAACAAAATGCTGAGTAACATAATTTACCGATGATAGGAAGCCCAATTCAACTTTTGCAGGAGGCAAAAACCATTCAAAAGGCGGCAGAACGTATTCGTGACTTTGCCATCCGCCATTGCTGCACGTTGATTGAGGCAACAATTCACTGGTTCCTCTGTTTGCTTGATAAATTTCTGGCAGCTGCAGGTGCTGGTATTGCAAAGACGACTCGCTTTGAAATGGACTGCACATGACACAATACGGCAATGGTCTGTAAATCAGAAAATAAATTGGTGATCTGTTATTCATGCTGGTTTAATTTATACATATGAATAATTGGCCCTAGCTGCTGCTGCTGTTGATCATGCTGTTGCTGCTGCAATGATGGTGCTAACATTTCTGTACTTCCAGACCCACTTTCTCTTGGATTTCTCGAAAGTATTTCCTTACGACGCAACGATTCCTGCAAATATTGTAATCAGACACTTTAAAATGGAATTATATCAAATTATTAAATACTGAAACAGCAGTTTCCAAGACATTATCATAAGCTTGCTGCAAGTCTGCTGGAGTCATGTACGTCACGTTGCCGTTATTGCTTTCACGGTTTGGATGTGGCTCTTTTATAGGAAGAACCATTCTTTCACGGTTTGGATATGGTTCTGTTATAGGAAAGATAAAAGCTGCAGAAAATACAACATTAAAATTAGCAAGCAAATGTAAAAAAAATTATCACACGCTTAATCACGCTGTTCAACAAGCAAGACTAAATGATGGCACTTAATCTACGGATAGTCATCAATAGCAACCATCACAGAAGCAACAGCAGCTAACAAGCAGAAGATTTCGTCGTGTCTGAAAATTGGAAAATGGTTAGCCGTTGAAAAAACAAGTTTATATAACATGGCATACTGGCCGCATTGCATTCAATGAGGATTAACCTACATAATTGAATCAGATATTTTTCGTTTCAAGCAAAACTGTATTTTCAAACAATGCATAAGAAAACAAAGAAAGAAACTCATATCTAACAAAAATCACAAAACTGAACCGTCATAACAAGGCCTTATCATAGTATGTCATCAAATAGAGAACAACCTAGTAGACATTTTTTACTTCATCAATTCTCAATATTATACAATTAGCATTATGAACAGTCAATATACAATACATTAAAACAATTTCAGCACACATGCAACATAAAAAATTGACATCATTTGTTCTATGAGAAATATTATAAAACAGTTTCTTTGATAATTAACAACAATTTTAACTAACCTGATAAACCCCCCAAATTTGACAAATACAGGTTAATCTTTTGATCCCTATTGAGTCATCATTGCCTAAAGTAAAAACAGAAAAAAATAATTTGATGTAATTGCCTAACTTAACAAGCCCATACCGTTGATCTTACGTTTAAACTCATGTCGAAGCAATTTTTGCGTATAATATATTAAGTGCATTTGCAAAATCTAAATTATGAAAGGGTGATGTTGCAAAATTTTGATATGGTGTCATCATGCATCATTTATTCGAACATGTGACTTTATGTAAAATATCATCACAAGCTGTATAATCAACAGTTGAATAATGCCATGCACTTTTTTAAAATGCTTTGATGAAAACTATGCGATTAGCATTCTAACAACATCAGCATAAGAATTCAGTAAATCATTCAATTACAATGCCTATTTTATTCTAAAACTATATATTGGAATTTTATAATTTCATTTAAACTGACATGCAGGAAATATATAAAAAGCTTTTTATTTTAATAAGTAATATAAACTTCTTGCCTTTATTTCTTACATTACACTTTTTATCAATACTAAATGGTGTAAATTCTCATCTTGAACGAAAAGTTAAGCCACAGATTAATTTATCATCACAAAATAACAAACAAACTTTGCAAATACAGACAAAATGAAAAAATTATTTAAAAGATGTTATTATTTACAGTACAAAATTTATGTTAACTTTAGTAATCAACTCAAAATTATGCATCATATATTTCTATTTGCTTTAAGAAATTCCATAGAAGTTCTTCACAATTTTTCTTTTATTACAAAAACTGAGAAGGCAAAGTGAAAACAGCCTATGAAAAATTCAATATCAATTTTTAAAGCCAAAATTCACGATAATAGAAAGTATTTACCAAAACAGCGTGAAATACTAAAAAGACTAAAATAAAGAGAACACAAATAATAAATTTTAATATAATTAAGAATCAAAAAATGAATGAATCAGCATTAATTATTAGTAGTATAAATAATTAAAGCAAAATAGCTTAAAAACATGAGTAAATATCACTTGATGTAGTTTCAGAGGACAAAACGTTCTTCATGCAAATATCATATTTAAGGATTGTCGTTTCAAACAAACATCGCCAATAATGTTACGATATTTTTCTGTCATAACTCATAACTTGCTGCTTGCTATTCATTGAAGATCCATCGCATTATTTTTTGAATATGTACGTTGTACTTACACAATTTCGATGTATTCCAGGATAAAGAACCTTACATTCGACTGCGCATTCATAATATTATACGTGAAAACTATCTATTAGCACAATAACAATTAGATTAATATGTACCTCATAAGCTGGTACTCTCACTGCTGGCAGATTTTATTCACACTTTATATATCACACAAAAGTTTTATGTATTCAACGCAGATGGAGCTACGTGATTATTATCAGGACATTTTAAAGATGGTAAGTCAACTTTGAACAAAGGAGTTGACCTACGATTTAAAAATTTTTCAACTAATACTATCGGTAAAATGGAACTTAAAATAATATGAAATGAAATTAGTGTCTGAATTACAAATTTTTTTTCCTATTATGATAATTTCAACCCTATTTATAGAAACTGAATTGCAGAATAAATAATACTTTATGAAAATTTTCCATAATGCAAAATAAGTTTACATATCTGCTCCAGTGTTGAATCAAATTGTAAAAATTCTTTTATAATTAACAGATATTTGTACTTTCTGCATCATATTTTTCTTAAAATGCTTTACATTAGCTTAGTTTTGTAATATATGCAAAATTCGATGTCATCATTACTTTCAACTGTCTGTGAACGCAAGTGAGACAATGCATCAAGCCACTGTTCAACCATACTGATCTTGCTTATCTGCCTTGCTTTGTTAACATAGATCAACAGAATATTGAATAAAATGCAGATAACATTGTGAAACTGCATTTTATTTGACGTTTCTGAGTTGATCATCCAACAACCAAATGTTTTATTCAAGTTCCGTTTAGAGCCAGTTGCTCAGCATAAGTTTGTGGAAAGTTGACCACGCTTGTATTTTTTATTTGCCATTTATGTCATCATGTTTATCACCTCATTTCTGTACATAACATCACATAATTTTGGTTTGAAAACTGACTTTTTTATTTTTGATGACGTTATAATGCAGCATCATGGCACGCATGGCATACCAACCTTTGATGAGTTCCCAGTTGAACCGTTTCATCCATTTTTGTTCTTATAACAAGAATGATAATATTATTTTATTGTTACATTTATTATTATTACTCGACGTAAAATTCCCTTGAATTTTGGCACTCAAGTTCATTGGTTGGATTACTGTAATGCTGGCAATCTGACGACCAGCTGAA
The DNA here is from genome assembly GCA_001447755.1 of Trichinella papuae. Lineage (NCBI taxonomy): Eukaryota > Metazoa > Nematoda > Enoplea > Trichinellida > Trichinellidae > Trichinella > Trichinella papuae. Next base: position 10,642 of record JYDO01000205.1, on the reverse strand, counting down.
ATACCGTACAACAACAACAACAAGAGTACACAATTTCCTTTACTTGATCTGACTCTGGCTGACTGAGAGACACGCCACATTACAGTGATGTGTGTACACTTATAACTTATAATACGAACATACCTAGAAGTTGCATCAGATAACTTTTATTACAAACCACTTGAAGTGACGACAGCAACTTTCAAGGAAATACTCTGACACCAGCCGCAACCAAAAGCCACCCCATTTACGCACTCACCAACTGCGCCACTAACTACTGACTATCACTTGGTAGTTCGTCGGCTCTTATTACATATCGTCCAGCCTCTGGGAATGCTGATCAGTGAAACATACAAATGTAAACGAATGTAGGCTGAACAATACTAGCCAAGATATAAATTAAAAATATGCTGTTCAATCAAACATACAAAATGTAAATGACGTAGACTGAACAATGCTACTAAGATATCAATTTAAAACTATGCTGAACAAGCAACGATAACTGGACCAAAACCATAAATTATGCATTTTTTGTGGGAGAAGTTGCGTGTGAACCTTACAATCCACCCCGTGGCACAAATATAGTGACGGTCAAGTTCATAGGAGACGCTTCCGTTTCCAACACTCTATTTTCATACTTTATTTAATCTTTCATTTATTGAAATATTCATTTTATATTCTATTTCGCTTCTTTGTACTTTACAATATTTTCATTTCATTTCTTTTCAATTTTATTCTTGATTTATTATTTTTGTTTATCTATTGCTTATCATTAAATTACAGCTGCTCATCAATTTTGCTGACAAGATTTAGTCTAGCCCGATCTAAATTTTCACTGCCTTGTCTTATTGGTTGTTGACATCATTATTTTTTTGAACGTTTATGCCTCAGTCAGCTTGGTTTTTCTTGTCATACTGTTGATTGAAGCAAAATTTTCCATTGATTAGCCGCAATATTTTTTGCTTTATTGGTCCAAATATTTCCTTCTGAAATTTTCGTAACTTTAATAATGGAATTGTATTGAACTTATTTGTATCATAATTTATGAAGTTTAATCGTTCATATAAATATTGTTATATATATATGTATTTGCTGCAAATTTTAAACTTTTTAGAGTACGCCTTTTTATAATTTTTAGCAGTATTTTCAAAAACAATTTCTTTTATTATTTTATATTTTATTGTACCAGAATGAAGTTATAGCAAATATGATAGTAATAACTCAGAAAAACACGATAAAAAATAGTAAATAAAACAATAATTTTCATTTTTTGTTAATAAAAAACAACAAAAATAATAGCAACAAATAATAACACATATCATCAGTGAACAACATTAACAAAGTAAAAATGATGAAAATAAGAAAAGGAAACAATACAATATATAATACAAATTCACCACATGGATGGCTGCATTAAATCGGCTCTGGCATTATGTCTTCCAGACCAGCCATGCCATTGCTGATAACTGCGCATGGACGTTTGTTAGACAGAATATATTTTATTATTTCCTTGAGCAGTACTTAAAAGTTACAAGACAAGAAAATTTTCTCTTTCTCTCCTGTTCGTAGTTCTCTCTATGGCTGATGTTTATTAATTGCATACGTTTCAGATTCTGATTGCTCGTGATCCTTCTGTTGCAATATTAGCAATCTGCCTGCAAAAAATATTAACAAATGCTAACATTACTTCCGCTGATTGTTTAATCCTAAATTTGCCTACGTATATGAAACCACCGTCTCCCGCCCGCATTTGCTAATCAAATTGCGTTGCTGTTTAGAAAGATAAAAACCTTTCACTCCTGTAGAACATCAACAGTAACAATAACATTACTTTGTTTTTCAATCATTTTACAATATTTTCACTTTTATTTTTGTTTTAATATTTTTTACTCATTTATCGGCATGATATAATAACAACCGCTCATTGATTACGCTGGCAGCAAGTGCAAGTCACACATTCCTGCGCATTTGCTGAACTCGGCGGACACAGTGGGGCGATCAACGAGATGCTGCTTACATAACGAATAAGTAGATCTTCTTCTTCTTCGTCTTGGAAAATCCAAGGAGGGTCGGGTGAAACACGTTCCGGTCGAATCAAACGCAACAACTCGAAATCATCGTCTTGCAAATCTGAAGGATTTCTGCCGCTGCCAACAACAGCAATGTTACCACTGCAAGCGCCCACCGTTGCTTCTGTACTAGGCATTGTCCAACAGTGTTGTGGATTCAGTCTGCACATATAAATTAATTTTTATTTTGTTCTATTTGAAAGTCCAGTCGTTATTATCATTATTATAATTACTATTGGTTTTCATTTTACATTGCAATAGATCTGCTGCAAAAATTTACAAATCTACATGAATCATACCTGATCCGGGGCCAAGACAGCTTGTTGTCCAACTTTCGCCAAGGTTTGAAAGCAGAAGTCATGCTCGGAGTGAATTCCAACTGACCAAAGCGAGACAGCCACACTACTGGTGATGGTGCTGATGAGGATGATGTTGGCAAGCAAACTCTGGGCAAATCTACCCAGTCGTCTGTCTGGCAAGCTTTATCCACTTTTGTTACTCTAAATTTTACCCGGAAACTGTTCGATCCAATTTCCCTTGTGGTCGAATTATCGCGAAATACAAAAAACTGCCCTTCACCAACAGCTGGAGCTAAGCTTCCATTTCGTGTTGCTAATTCTTCAACAGGATAATGCCTCTCTTCTGGACTAGAAAGAAGCGAAATTGGAATAAAGTGAGTTTCCGGCCGTATGGGCACTGTAACGACACTTTGCAATTTAAGCGCACATCCGGCAGAACTCTTAAACAAAAAGAATACATCTGATTAAAAAACATAATACGCTGGCTAATTTAATTTACCGTCGACGGTAAGTTATCTTCTTCTTCGTCATCAAGCAAATTATCAATTGCTCGTATCACATGATCGGAAAACGTTTCTTCAAATTCACATTCGTAATGTTGACTCACTGATCGTGGTGGTAATAAGCTGCTGCTGTTGCTGCTCCTAGTTGTTTCATAACGTTGCAGCAGCTGCGGCTGTTGGTATTGCAAAGATGAAACAACAGGTTCTCTTTGCAAAGGTCTATACATGTCCCAGTATGTTTCAGTACGAGCACTACTGCTCAGAAAATAAGGTCGCACTCCAGCATACATGCTGAATAAATTATCCATGCAACCATACTGTTGCTGCTGTTGATGTTGTTGCTGTTGATGTTGTTGCTGTTGTTGTTGTTGTTGTTGTTGCTGCTGTTGTTGTTGTTGCTGTTGCTCGTGCAATAATTGTGGTGACATACCTGTACTTCCATACCCTGTTCCTATTGTTGTCACTGAGGGCACACCAATTCGATCACACCATTCCTGCAAAAATTATTACCAAATATTAATATAATGTAATCATATCAAAATGCCCAAAACCTTAAAAGCAATCTCCATGACATTATCATAAGCTTGCTGCAAGTCTGATGGACCTAATTGAGTCACTTTTCCGTCATAAACTGCAGACAGCATTTTCGCACGTTTTGGATATGTTCCTGGTCCGAGAACTGTAGAAGTTGCAGATGATACAACAATCAAATCGGCAGGCAAATGTTCTCCATTTTGAAAGCAAAAATCAGCCACGCGCTTATTGGCACTGCTCAATATGCGATTTTTCAACATCACGGCGGTACTAGCAGCTAACGGAGGGAAAGCTTCGTCGTAGCTAAAGGTACAAAACCAATTAAGCAAATGACGGATATAACAACCTTATATATATATATATATATCATTACATGCTGATCACACTGAATTTTCTGAGGGTTAAACTATATTTTCAGATGCAAAGAGCAGGTTAACAATTTGCTACGTCTGACCAAAAGAAAAACAAAATATGTTTAGAAAGCAAAAGCCATCAAAATAACCACCTCAGTCCTTTAACTTATAGTTAAATTAATTCAAAATTAAAGTTAAAATCAATTTTAAATTACATTAACTAGAATAAACTGAAATCTATTCGACATTCCTTCTTTGTTCATAAACTATTGTGCTTATTAAAAACAAGCAAAAAGTTATATTTAACGTCAAACATTCAATACACAAAAACAGTTTCGTAATGTAATGAAAACAATCTTAATGTTTTCAATAATTTCAGTTAACCTGATTAATAAATATGACAAATACAGGTTAACCCCTCATTCGATGTTGAGTCTTGATTACCATAACTTAAATGGAAAAAATTTTTACGAAACAGTTTGACTTTACATGCCTCTGGCGTTAATCTCACCATTATTAAACAAACATTGAAAAAACATATGCCAAAGCAATCATACCTTATAATACATGAAATGCATTTTGCCGGTTTTAAAGAAACATTGTCTTCCTTTTCTAAAAGAAAAATAAAAAATACTCAAAACGTTAATTAAGCTTAATCAACCGCTTACCACAAGTAGCTTCAAAAGAGTTCATCTGACGATACTTCTCTACAATATCATCCACCAAATTTTCTACAATATCCTAAAAATAAAACAATATTGCATTAACTTGCAGAATGTTAGTTAAGAAAAATCAATATTGAAATTTTACTATATCTAAGCCGTCATCCATCAAGCATTCGAACAAAGTCGCTTTAAATGGATCATCAGCAGCAGACGTACAATCACCAGGTGAACAATGCCATATACTTTTTTTTAAATTTTTTGATGAAAACTTCCCTTTTACCATTTCAATATCATCATCATATGGATCCACTGAAACATTCAATTACAATGCTTATTTTATTCTAAAAATATATTTCAGAATTCTATAATTTCATAAAAACTTATATGAATGAAATTTATGAAAAACTTTCTCTGTCAATAAGTAACATAATTTTACTGCCTTTATTTCTTTACATTACACTTTTTATTATTACTAAATTATTACGCTGAACAAAAGATTAAGTCATAGATTAATTTATTTTCATAAAATATTAAATCAACTTTACAGACAAAATGAAAAAAGTAATTTAAAAAATCCTTTTATCCATTGTTCAAAATTTGTATTAAACTTAGTAAGCATTCAACGTTAAGTAATATAAATTACTTTTACCATGAAATTTTGCACAAAGGTTAACCAAAATTTAAATCTCAATTATTTACTGCAAATAACGGAATACTTTTACTCTGAATAACTGGTTGCCTGAGCACGCTAAGTATGTAACGTGTGTAAATGTATGCATCAAAGCCAAAATCTTCGAGTCGACATTGTAACCATTTAGAGAAATTCATCAACCAAGGCTTCTGTTCAATTCCACTGTAAGATGCCATGCTTTATCAACAATGCATTGATAAATCATTTATTAGCAAAAACAGTAAAGCATTTCGTATCATCTGCCGACTAAAATAAAAGCACGCAAAAAAATCTTCTTTAAAATAAAACTGTTCAATTTATTCAATGAACTTACGTTCATGAAAGCTTTGTTCCAGCGTCACTGTTGTCAAAATTATACTTTGTAGTAAACAAAAAATGGCAATGCAGTAGTAAATAAATTTTTCAAATATGTTCAAATATATTATTTAAAAAATATAATTTATAATAACTAAAAGAAGAAAAGTAAAATCTAAAATAAAAAATACTTCAATTAATAAGCATCACAGATTAGCCTAGAAAACTAAGACGCAGTGAAAGGAAAATAAATAAAGAAATAAAGAAGAAAACACGAGGGACAACAAAGCCCTCTATCGAAAATTTTCCTACTGCAAGCCCACCATTGTCGTTTAAAAACAAAGCATAAGAAGACGACGATAAAACTCTGTGTACCGATGAGCGGTTGTCATCAACCTATAAAACAAATCAAATTTAAAAATTCATAATTTTTTTAAAATGCATACACAAAAATCCACGCATATCTGCGATCAAAAAATTATTCAAGAAAAAAATACATGCGCGTCTGATATAATCAATTTTGATACGTTTGGCTAAAATGACATTATGCAACTTTCCAATCCTGAATTGCACAGTCAGGTCATATGAAAACTGTAATACATTTCACAGATTTGCAGTTTATAACTTATTTTAAAAATTGGGACAAAACACTTGTGGATGTAAATCAATGGAAAGTCAATTCTTTTAAACTAAATTTAAATAATAGGTGCTCACTCTTTTCAGGGATGAAAACCAAAACCATTTGGGCAAAAATCAGTAGAAAATACACCAAAAAATAAAAAAACGCTTGTTACTATGGCTTTTACAAAATTAATCACAAATGCTGCGACAACAAACATAATCTATACATATGTATATAGTGCTGAAATAATATCTACAAATAAAAAATGCGTCGATCAAATAACAAAAGTTTATTATGTAAATAAACTTTAAAAAGCTTAAATTTCATTTTCAGAATAATTGAAATTGAATAATTCTACATTTATTTACCGTAGAGAGATACTCAAAAACCTGCTCATTCAACACTCCTAACAGCCTGTTTTTTCAGCCAATAAACAAAATGAGAGTCAAACAGTTATTATTATTAGAGGAATAATAAAATAATGCGTCGACATTGCTATTCTTGACTATTCAAGTGCAAACATGAAAATTAATAAATAATTTTTTTCATAAAAATAAATAAATAGATTATCATTTAACTTTATTTGTTATAGTTTTAGAAAACTGAAAAGCCAAGCTAAAAATAGCCAATAAAATTTAATATTCACTTTCTACAACAAAATTACGTAGGGAAGCACAAAGAGAAATTATAAAAAAACAAAGCAAGGCCGAAATAAAGCAAAAGTAAATAATACGTAAGTAGCTCTTAGTAAAACAAAAGAGCTATATGCTATACATAACACGATGTAGCTTTTTGTGTAGAAAATTTTATTTATGCAAAAGTCATTTTTAGTATTATTATTACTTCTAAAAATCTGAAAAAATAATAAAAACCAAAAACTCAATAATTATTATTAATAATTGCGGAACAAATCAAAATTTTCAACAATAAGAAATGTGCTGATGTGCATGCTTCACTGCTGAACGAAATTATCAAGTTTAATTTAAAACTAAAAAACTGTTTAACTTTTATACCACAAATATTTTTGAAAATTAATGAAATACATAATATTGTAATATATAGAAAATTTGAAGTCACGTACAAAAAAATGTTTGTCCAAAAATAGTTTTTATTTAATAAAATCTGATGTAAAACTGGTATAAACAGCAATTATGCAATTACAAATCATAGCTAAAAATCGAAACTTTTTTACATACTTTTAACAGAAACACAGCAACAGCAAACTAATTGTATACATTTTCCTAAATAAAATAAACGGAGAATTTAGAAAACATAAAAAATAAAGTAGCACAATTTTAAATTATTTTTATGCAGATTTAAACATACATTCATAATTTCTGGCACATAAAAAATTTGTACTGCAAAAAGTTAAACATGAAAAAAAGCTACTTATATGACAGGAAGAAAGCAGACGTGAAACTTTTAGGGAACTTTGACATGTACCAGTAGTATAAAAAATGCAGTAGAGATGCAATACCAAAACATTTTAAGCGAAATAAAATTATGACTAGAAATTTTGGTAGAGAATAACGTCACGGCCGAACAATTCATGCAGAACATATATGCAACAACAAAGCGACTTCAAAATTGATTTGCAAGTACTAACTGAATACCGTATGAAATTCAGTAAAGAAAATCACTGAATTCACCAAATTAAACAATAATAAAATACCCGTGAAAAAAAAACATTCAAAAAATAATTATTCAAAATTTATTTGAAGTTTATTAATTACCTGAAATTTCTGTTTAACTTAAGTTTATCATTTGTAAATTTTAACAATATTGCAAGTTTAGTACTGCTGTATATTAAAAAAGAGTAACTCATAAATTTAAAATATTTTAATACAATGAAAATTATGCTAAAAATATATGTTTATGTGACTTATGTTAATTTTTGATTATGACTGTTGCGAACGTAACTTAATTTGATACTCAGGCAGTAGACGGTAATTGTTGGATTTGCGCTTGATTCAGATCGATCGAATGCCAATCCCCAGGATCAATTCTTACTGTGAGTGCACACAACTTTTTCCAGGTGGTCATCTTTATTCTACTCAACAAACAGGGATAAATGTAAGCTCGTACAAGGAATCACACTCAAAAACACTCTGCAGCGCTCTTTGCCGCCAGGTCGCCACTCTTCACCACGGACACATACAGGCCACTAGGCCTCCTTTGACCGACCATCCCTCGACCACCTTTGGCGACGATTTGGATGGCTTATATAGGGACTGAAGGCGTCAAGCGCGGGGTTCTTGTAAACCATAAATCCGAGTCTACTGTCTTCTCGATAGTTGTCTGGCATGCGGCTGTTCCAACAGCATGGCACCAACTCGTGGTCCACCGAACGCCTGTTTCTCCACAACTGTCGCTCTGGATCGACAGGAACAGGAGTCTCGTAGCTTCTGCTGCCTTGTTGTTGTACCTTTAGCACGCAGCCTGGTCGTGCCGTATTGCGCAAGCCATCAGATGAACAGTCCAGGGTGACCTCCGTTGGCGTCGTTGACCCACATATGCGGGTTACGCAATCTCCCACAGACCTCGAGGAGTTTGCTAGAGTTCTTTGTTATTAACAACATTTTAAAAATTATTACAGTTGTTTGAACTTCTCAACAATGTACCATAATGAACAAAAGTTAATTTTTATTAAAAACCGAATTACATTCATTGTTGTGCAATTGAAAACGATTGTGCATATTTAATTTAATCTTGAATGTTCCTAATTCTGTAATAAATTAATTCATTTAGTGATTTCTTATTCCTTTACTCGTTGAATTTTTTTGAAGCTACGTTCTTCGATTTTTAACAATATCTATAGCAACAGAACAGGAAAATAAAATGAGCCAGTAGATTCACGTATTAGCATCAGCAATACAGTTTCTAGAGGCATTTGCGCGCGCATCTTGCTCTCAAATCAGCATTATTTTCAGATGACGGCTCGTAGATTTGTAGATATATTTATTATATATTGTTACACAGTTGTCTCAATTGTGGGTGATTGTATACATTTTACAGGAAATTGCAATTACGCTTAGCGGTTTACTCTTCAACTGTCCACATAACCTTGCCCCCATTTTCTCATTGGCTGTTCACTGATAGGCTGTTCTCCGTTGAACGATTGTTGGCGAATAAATTGTGCAATTTGATTAGCCATTCAGCTTTGAAATGTGATTGGATGATGCCTGTTTATCAAAATTTGACTTTCACCGCATTGACAATTAATTTACGATATAGTTCAAATTGTAGTAGTATTTTGCATTAGTTTTGTAGTAATATTTCACTATTTAAAAAAAAATTTTTTACATCGTTTACTTCCTTCAATTTTTTTTATTTTAATGTGAAAACGTATTCATTTTTAAAAGTAATGCTTTTAAAAGACTCATAACTTCACATTTTACAGATTGCTGAATATTATTATGTCAGATATTAAACTTCTTTTCTAAAGGGTTATACACAATAGGTTATATATGAAACAAACTGGTTGCTAATAGCAAAGTAAACTGACAAAAAGTAAAATCAAAAACCGTGGGAGCAAAATGACATTTTATGTATGAAACGCAGTTTAGTGCAAAGCAAAATGAAGGCAGTGCAATAAATCAAAAAATTTTCTGAAAGTGTCATATACACATTTCGATTATATAACTATTTTTTCATAAATTAAAAGCTGTAGTTTGTTAATCAGCAATTGCAAGAATCCTATTCAACAATTCGGAAATTGCTCAGTAAATATTTATGATTAATAATTGAAATCAGTATATTTTTTGTGAACTGAAAGTGACAATTTACCCTCGTTCTGGTGAAAATAGCATTCTGGTGTTAAATGTCATCAAAAAAGCTTTTTCATTATTTTAAAGCTCACAGCAATTTATAATGACATTAAAAGGAACAAGCGAAGAAACATTTGCTATTTCAAAGGCAAGACTTTAACAGATAATTTATTTTGTTTGGCTTTAGCTGTTTGGCATGATAATTTATAAATCAATGCGCTAACTTTTATCTAACAAGCAGCAAAGCAGTTAAATAACACCGTTGCTTTTGATCTCAAATTTTTATTATTGTTGTTAGTGATTAGTTCAGAAAGTAAAAAATGATGTTGCGTTGATTTATTACAATTAATTGTTTAGCTGAAGTATTTATTAGTAAAAAGAAACAATAGGCTGAAAATTTTCAATTTTTCGAAAGCCACAGGTGGCAAATAACAGCGTTGAACATATTTAATTGGGAAAATTTCTTTTTACGGAAAAACTATTATTCAAAGCTTTAAATATCTAACTTTATTTAAAGTTTTTCTAACATATTTACGTATTTTGAAAATATGCAAAAATTTATGCTTGATGAAAAGAAAATATTAATTACATTTTTTAAATTTAAACCAATCTTTTTCTTGCCGTTGTAATTCTTTATGTTAAATGTGTATTTTTGGCCATATTTTCTTAAAATAACATTAAACATTATGATGTTTTATGCTTCACTAAGTTTAGAAATGAATTTTGAAATAGATTTTTCAGAAAAATATTTGCGCATAACTTTAATAAATTATTTCCAATCGATATTAAAATAGCATATTTTATTATTCAACAGCAAACATAAAACAAAGAATGACAACATGTACAATAAATCATTGCAAGATATT